>LNAC01000143.1:1957523-1971707 GCA_002007465.1 Ailurus styani | reverse complement strand
AAGTAGGCAGAGAGGCAGGCAGAGAGAGAGGAGGAAGCAGGCTTCCTGCTGAGCAGGGAGCCCGATGCGGCCTCGATCCCAGGACTCTGGGATCATGACCTGAGCCTAAGGCAGAGGCTTCAACCCACTGAGCCACCCAGGTGCCTGAGTAGAGTGTTCTTGAGTGCAGATTTTTTTCTATCAGCACTTTGCATATATTATGGCACTTCTGGCCTCAGAGTTTTAGCTGAAAAATCAGCTGATAGCCTTATAGGATTTCCCTTTTATGTAACTGCTTTATTTTCACTTGCTGCTTTAAAAAAAATCTCTTTATCACTACCTTTTGCCATTTTAATTGTTATATGTCTTGGTGTGGATCTCTGTGTATTGACTTTTTTGGGGACTCTCCGTGCTTCCTATATCTGAATGTCTGTTTCCATCCCCAGATATGGGAAGTTTTCATCTGTTATTTCTTTAAATTTTCTGCCCCCTTTTCTTTCTCTTCTCCTTTTGGGGTCTCTATAATGTGAATGTTATTATGCTTGATGATTTTGCTGAGTTCCTAACCTATTCACCTTTTTTATTCTTTTGTGTTGTTGTTCAGCTTGATTGCTTTCTGTTACTGTTCCAGCTTGCTGATTGATTCTTCTGCCTCCTCTAATCTACTATTTTTTCCCTCTAGCTTATTTTTAATTTTGGTTATTGAGTTCTTTACCTCTGATTGGTTCTTTTTTATGTTTTATTGCTCTTTTTTGAAGGTCTCCCTGAGGTCCTCCCCTCTTTTTTAAGCCCAGTAAGTGTCTTTATGATCATTACTTGGAGTTTTTTTATCAGGCATATTGCTTATCTCTGTCTCGTTTTAGCTCTTTTGCTCTGGTTTTGTCTTGTTCTTTCATTTAGAACACATTTCTCTGTTTCCTCACTTTGACTAACTCCCAGTGTATATCCCTATATATTAGGAAAGTCAGTTATGTCTCCTGACTTTGAAAGTAGTGGCCTTATGAAGAAGAGGTTCTGTGGTGCCTGTTTACCAAAAACAGGTGCTTCAGGGGTTTCTCCTATGTGGACTCCATGTACTCTGCCGCTGTAGGCTGAGCCTCATTTTCCTTCAGGCCAGTTGGCTACAATGGCCTACTTTACCTGTTGTAGGCAGGGTTTGGTCCCTCTGCTGTTAAGGGGCCAGTCTGGGACTGCTCTGGACTTGCAGTTGGGTGGTATCAGCAGTCAGACAAGATGCCTGCCTTTAACTCATTTGCTGGGGCTGCAGTCACACCAAACTCAAGGCACTCTCCCTGTGTTGTAGCCTGAGAGGCTTTGGTTGGTGGGTGGGACCCGCAGACTAACTAGATACTTGCCCCCAGTCCATCTGCCAGAACTGCAGTGACCCCATACTGTTGGTCTATCTCCTTATGCTGCCCCCTGGCAGGTTTTTGTTGGTGGATGGGGCTAGGAATCCGATCAGATGCCTGCCCCCATCTATCTGCTTGTGTGGCACATGCATTGGTTGACAGGGCACTCTGCAGTGCCATTTATAAGGTTCAGCAACTGGGACTGCAATCGAACTGGTGCGTGTAGTTATCTTCCCCTCTCCTCAGGGCAGGTATCACTTTGAAGGAAGTCCCTCTGAGTCAGGCATGTTGGATGTGGCAGATCCACAGGAGAACATGGGGATGGGGACATGGTTTTAGCAAGGTAGGTGTAAAGTGTTCTCACTGGTTTCCACAAGTGCCAGGCTATCTAGGCTGGGGAGGGGGTATATGGTCCCACCAGCTCTTTTTGTTCTTGGAGAAGTCTAAAGATCACTGCTCTCCAGCACATACTCTGAGATTAATAAATAAATCTCCTTCATTATGCCCCAGATACTTTTCAATCTGCTGCTTCTATGCTTATCTCAGTGGGATTGCTTGTTATTCTGGCTCCTTAAGGGCAGGAACTTCATTTCCTGTTGCCCTCTGGCTCTCTCACAACTAAGCCCAATGGGGCCCCTAGGTGGCTCAGTTGGTTGGGCGGCTGCCTTCAGCTCAGGTCATGACCCTGGAGTCCCTGGAAGTCAGGCTCCCTGCTCAGCGGGGAGACTGCTTCTCCCTCTGACCCTCCCCCGTCTCGTGCTCTCTCTCTCTTTCTCTCTCTTTCAAACCTTTTTTGGGGAAAAAAAAGAACTAAGCCCAATGATTTTTAATGTATCCTGAGTTAAGCCATGCTGGTTGTACAAACTTACAAAGTTAAGCCCCATTAGGTTCAGCCAAATGTTGCGGGGCGTGTATTCCCTTTGCAGGTCCCCCATCTTTGGGATACCTGCTGTAGAGTGTGCTCCTCTCCCTTTTCCATGCTTGTGGGGTCCCTCTTGTTTGCAGTTAGTGTCAGCAGGAGTTTTGTTTCTCACTGCATCTCCACCCCATCTCCACTTTTCAGTGTGGCCTCCTCTCTATGATGAACTGTGGAAGGTCTCTTCTGCCAGTCTGGATCATTTTCTGGGTTAGTTACACTGATACAGCTATTATCTTAATGTGCCCAAGGTGAATTTAGTATCCTCCTACTCTACCATCTTCCCTGAAGTCCCCTGAAAACCTGCAATATTAAAGCCGTACTGTTATGGAGAATTTCATGTTATTCATCCTTGGTTTTAGAATCATTTGTTTAGGGGCACCTGGGTGGTTCAGTTGTTAAGCGTCTGCCTTTGGTGCAGGTCATGATCCCAGAGTCCTGGGATTGAGCCCCACATTGGGCTCCCTGCTATGCAGGAAAGCCTGCTTCTCCCTCTCCCACTCCCCCTGCTGCTGTTCCCTTTCTCGCTGTGTCTCTCTCTGTCAAATAAATAAGTAAAAAATCTTAAAAAAAAAAAAAAGAATTATTTGTTTACATTGCCACGTGCTACGTTAATAATGATTATTTAGGCTTAGTTCTGAGTATGATTACTTAACACTTTGTCTCTATAAGATATCTTCCTTATTCCTGAGTTCATTTTGACTCATTGCTCAGTTGGCACTTCTTTGAGTAATTGTTTTAGGAGAGGCACATGGCTGCTTTGCTTTGAGTCATGGCATGTTGGAGGGTGTTTGTCTGTTCCTTTTACATATGAATAATGCTTCTCCTGGGTATGGAATTACTGAGTCACAGTTCTTTCTCTGCAAACTCCACACATGTTGTTTGAAGCTGCACTCTTAATACACTCTTTTTTAAAAAATCTCAACCGTGTATTTACTTGGAATAGTTTTGGGAGGCACTAAAAGAGATAGAGGAGTTGAAGCCTCTCCTTTGTGTCTCGTGATTCTGTCAGGCATGGGTTCTGTATGGTCACTTTGTCAAGTAAATTCAGAATTATTATAACATTTCTTCACTACCCAGAGATCCAGTCTGTGTGGGATCAGAAGGGTATGTTTTAAGAAAACAGTAGCCTCAGGACAGTCCCCCTCTTTTGGCCAGTCATGTGTCCACATTAGCCTCAGTTTCCTAAGCCTGGGCAGAGGTAGTGAGTGTGGTTGGGGAAGGGATAATTTGCAGGGAGTGGGGAGCTCTTATATCTCAGGTCAGCCTAATAGAATTCATCAGTAGCCAATTTTGGCGGGGCCCAGTTCTATTCATCTGTTCACTCCATTGGCTAGTCCAGTCTTGGATACAGGCTATAAGCACTGCTTTCACATTAATACCACTGGGGGTGAAATTTGGGTCCTGTGTTGTAGATTTCAGCAGGGAAATAATTTGCTCCCCTTGTCTCCAGGCATAGAATAAAAGGAGGCATAGCTGGAGGATCCATCAAAGAGGCTCCTCTTCCTCCTGTTAATGGAAGGAGCCCAGTCTCTAGGGTGCTTCTCCTTTGAAATGTATCTTACTAAAATTCTGTGTCTCCAAAGTGCACTTGCCACCCCAGTGTGACTCTCATCAATGATTAAGTGTTGTATTCCTGGGTGTCTTTTTTCAAGAGATGAATATTATAAAATCAGAGTATCATTTACTCTCTACACATCCCTGAAGGCCTTTATTTTACTGCTATGGAAACAGGTCTGGCCAACGTTTGATGAGTTGCACAGGATCCCACAGCTCATTAATGGGAGAGATGGAACATTAGTCTCTTCTACCATGCCTTTCTGTCTCCATGTTATCTTGCTTTAGTTGATGAACCCAAATTTAATAATACCGTAAACTTGGGACTGGGGCTTTACAGGCAATGGAAATATTTGTAAACATAGTTTAGAGTTTTTTCTCTACATATCTCTGCATTTATTCTACATATGAAAGTTTAAAAAAATCATGCAGTGGGACAGTGAAAATCTCGGTGAAGAATGTTTTATTGTGCAACTTCTGAAGAACTTTCAAGCTATATAAATTCCTTTGTTATTGGCTAAATTCATATTCTATATTAGAAGAAATTTGTGATAAACTTGAAAACTCTGGAATTTAATTTTTACTTCTTTTTGCTGCAGCATGATTAATAGAATTGTGTACTCACTTGTATCGTCACTCACGTTCAGGTATGTGAGACCCTAGAAAAGAAGGTAATTACACATACTGTTTAACATTTTTTAATGATAAAGGACCTGGGGGGAGGGCACATTTTTACTGTCAATATGTTGCTAAAAAGCCCTTGTGCCCCATTTAATGTAACATAATTTGTCTTGAAATTTTAGTTTAAGCTGAACATTAAGAATTACAAAGAAATGGTATCTAAGCCTGATAATAACATATTGGTATATTTTTTCTACCTGTAAAAGTAAAATTAATGAAGGATGCTTTTTAAAATTTAAGTGTTTTTATTAAACACTTTATTTGTCTAGAAGTACTCCTTAATTCTGAAAGCATTCTACTTAGGCTTCTCTACATGATGGTAAGATTTCATGCTATGATACAGAGTCACACAAAATACTTTTTTAAAATTTATTTTAAATTTAAATTTATTTTTTTATTTTTTATTATGTTCAGTTAGCCACCATATAGCACAAAAGTTATTTAAAATTTATAATAATTTTATATTTTAATTTGCATTGGAATTATAAGAAAGTATTTTGAGGACTAATGAATGTCTTCATAGATTATATAAGTAATGTAATCAGTTTATGAAGAATGTGTTTAGAATATATGAAAGAAAGGTTTAGGAGGTACTTTAGAGTTCAATCATTTATATATTTATGGAACTGCATTTCTTCTCATGTGCCCAGCACTGTGCTAGAAACATCTATTAATATATAATCTCACTGATGGGGTGCCTGGGTGCCTCAGTCGGTTAAGCGGCTGCCTTTCACTCAGGTCATGATCCCGGAGTCCTGGAATCTAGTCCTGCATTGGGCTCCTTGCTCAGCAGGGAGCCTGCTTCTCCCTCTGCCTCTGCCTGCTGCTCTGCCTGCTTGTGCTCTCTCTCTCTCTCTCTCTCAAATAAATAAAATCTTAAAAAAAAATCTCGCTGTGATAAAACATCTTACTGGTCAAAGTGGTCTTTTAAGGGCATGTTAGTCATGCTTTCACTTGTTTTTTATTGCTAAATTTGTAAAAGTTATCAATATGAATGGGGTTCTATTTATTATGAGAAATTGGTAGAAGCCCCTTAAAAATTTTTCAGATTTAAGAAGAGTTTACAAGTGGAGACATGTAACTTTAATTCAGGTTGCCTGTGCTGTCTTGAAGTATTAATCTGATGTGTCTTTTATAAAAGGGCATGATAACATGAAATATTGGGAGAGAAATTTTAATTCTCTAACAACTGCTTCCATTGGGTGAAAACTTAGTAATTATTTTGAGATTCTAAGGCAACACAATATTCCCTACCAGTGGACAATCTAATCCTAAGTGATATTTTGGTATCATATCATTGGCCTAAATGTAGTCTAACTTTAGGAGTGAAAAACACTTTATTCTTCTTTTTGTTGTAGAATATTTGGAATTATGCTGATCTTTGTGGATCTGTCTCTCATCATTACAGACCTACTTATCACTGACAGCACAATGTATATTCCTTTGGAATATCGTTCAATTTCTTTAGCTATTGCTCTATTTTTTTTGGTGGATGTTCTTCTTCGAGTATACGTAGAAGGGTAAGTTTGATTAATTGTTTAAAATCACGTGAAACTATTTTGTACTGCTATGAGAAACATCCCAAAATAATTACCAAGTCAACCCAACAAATGTGTCTCTCTTTATCAAAATAATTCTCAGTGCAAATGATGGGTATTCATCCTTTCTGATGGCGATATATATATATATATATATACATATATATATATTCCATTGTATGTATGGATCAGCATGGATGGAACTGGAGGGGATTATGCTAAGTGAAATAAATCAAGCAGAGAAAGACAATTATTATATGGTTTCACTTATATGTAGAACATAAGGAACAGCATGAAGGACATTAGGAGAAGGAAGAAGAAAAATGAAGGGGGGTGGAATCAGAGGGGGAGATGAACCATGAGAGACTATGGACTCTGGGAAACAAACTGAGGGTTTCAGAGGGGAGGGGGGAGGGGTTGGGTTAGCCTGATGATGGGTATTAAGGAGGGGGGTGGTATTCCAATGAGCACTGGGTGTTATACACAAACAATGAATCATGGAACACTAAAAAAACTAAAACTAAAAACATCAAAAACTAAAAAAAATAAAATAAAAAGAAAAGAGAAAAATCCCCTTGGAGGTATGGTCAATAAGAAAACAATCCAAATTCTAATTTCTACTAGATTGGGCTTTAATATTATTGTTAGAGCTGGCACTGTAGTTTCCAGGAATGCATTATAGGTCCTTCAACAGGTAAAGCTTAAAGGGTATGCAAAGTGGGGCCAGACAACTATTGTGCCTGCATGCACATTATTAAGAGGAAAATGTGCATGAGCTATAAATAAAAATCTCTCGAAGAGCTGAATCTAAATAAAAGCTGACAGTGTATCAATACTAGATAATAGGTCATGAATACTCCCCTACCTCTGTCGAAATAAAAATTTATGTCAAGGTACATGAGAGATCTGCGGCATGCTCATCCCATCAGTGAAGGTTGGTGGTGAGGCAGCAGCTAATTTTCTCTGCTTGCTGGATTTATGAAAAGGTGAATGAAGTGAGCCAAGCCCTGGAAGATGTCAGCAGTGGGAGTCAGGGACTAATTCCCCAGTCTCATTTCATCCAGAGCATTTCAGAAGGCTACTTCTCTCCTCTCCTGCTGAACTTCTATCCTCCTACTTCAGAACCAAGGACAGTTTTTACCCCCAGGTTACTCAGAGCCTGAGAGGGGCTACCCCAGAATTAGAAGAAGGGTTCCTTGGAGCACCAGTGCTCCTGGCTGAAGGAGCCGGTGTTGGGAAGAAAGGCAAAGTGGATGGAAGTTCAGCTTTCACAGGGAAATCCCAGCCTACTGGGATTCTACTGTAGGCACAAAGCCAGAGTTTGCAAGCCACATTACTGGACCTTGCACTCCTCTTGGACATTCCTCACAGCCCAGTTGCTCTAAGACTGTGACACATTTAGCTTCTATTGCTCAGTAGTGCTGCCAAATAGCTCACCTTTCTCACCCAATGCATGAAGGCATTGCTCACCTCTTGTTCAATGGTTTGGTTATATCTCTTACCATACTTAAGTTGCCATATTGATGCTTTTGTCATTTGTGTATATAAAACAAGATACAATTTGGATGCTTTCCCCTTAGTCTAGTATGCATTTTAAAGAATCCATTAAAGTAGAATTCTTAATGGGATGAGTCAAATAATTTGTGTTCTTAAAATATCCTTATTTCTTTGGGAGAACATAAACTAATATTTTTTGTTTTGTACTACAGGATGCAAAAATATTTTTCTGATATACTTAACTTCTTCGATGCTGTCATTATTGTGGTGACTCTACTGGTTGATATGATTTATATGTTTTGTGACTTAAAGTCTCTTCAAACTATTCCCAGGTAAGAAATATGTTTATTTCTCTTAAAGTTTTAATTTTTTTCTTTTTCTGTTTTCCTTTTGTATAATCTTTCTAAATCTGAATGTGCTGATTCTAAGCCAAAAAAGCTGCCAAAAATGAAATATTTAGACAAATTTCCACATACTTAGAAACTAAAGGATGGTTGTATTTAGGTGAATAAAGAACATGGAGCCCCTAAAGAAGAAACTTGGGACTTTGCCTCTTTTACTCACTTTAACTTCTCTACATTTTGAAATTCCCACGGAGGTTTAAGAGGTTATTGCCTGTGTTCTCCTCTAGGATTTTGATGGATTACTATCTCACATTTAGGTCTTTTATCCGTTTTGAGTTTATCTTTGTGTGTGGTATAAGGAAATGGTCCATTTTCATTCTGCATGTGGCTGTCCAATTTTCCCAGCATCATTTATTGGAAAGATGGGTTTTTTCCATTGGATATTCTTTCCTGCTTTTTTGAAGGTTAGTTGACCCTAGAGTTGAGGGTCCATTTCTGGGCTCTCTATACTGTTCCATTGATCTACATGTCTATTTTTGTACCAGTACCACATTGTCTTGAGGATCACAACTTTGTAATATAGCTTGAAGTCAGGCATTGTGATGTTCTCAATGGGCATTAAGGAGGGCATGTGGTGTGATGAGCACTGGGTGTTATATGCAACTAATGAATCATTGAATATTACATCAAAACTAATGACATACTGTATGTTAGCTAATTGAATTTAAATTAAAAAAAGAAATTCCCATTGAATTCCCATTGAGCTTCAATCACAAGTTCCTTACACATGAAATTCCTTGGTTTTTCCTGTAATCAAGAGAGTACTGGTTTGAGCATACACAAAATTTGGGTGATTCCAGTGATGATTCTCTCAGAGCAAATGGAACAGAAAACAAGGTGACATAGGTAGAACCATGGAAGTGGAATTTTGCAGTATAGCTGAAATGAAGAAAGCTGAGGCAAAGTTAGAACTGTTTAGATATCAGGAAACTAAAATGTGTATGAGAGACTGATGATGTCCCCCTCTCCCCTGCTTTTCCTCTTGCTACTATAGCAATGAAGAAAAGGAACAGATATATATTAGGATATAGATGTTGGGTGGCTCACTCATTAGTCCAACAGCTTGCTCCTTTCTGTACTCCAACAGCTTAGGGCTTCAATTCAGGTCCCAATAAAATGTAATGTTATATGATAGGCTTTGGGAATTTTAAAATAACTGGATCCAGTATGGTCCTCTGACTGGTGACCTCAGTATCACCAAAGAACTTGCTAGAAATGCAAGAGGAAAAACACCTCGGGTCCCACTCCAAACCTACTGAATCATATGCACGCTCAAGTTAGAGAAGCACATATTCAAACCATCAGTTCTCGGCCATCATGTTTTTTTCTGATGGTAGGTAGGAGAGACACCAGCTAGCACACTTGGGAAGTATCTCAATCTGCTGCCTACCTGATATGTGTTAGCAGCTGCAGTGAGCCTCTGTTACTGATGGGAAAAACAAAGGTGAACAAGAACTGTTTTGATGGAAGAAACTTTTGATGGGAAAATGATTGAAAAATGCTCATCTTAAATCACAAAAGTTCTATCTGCAGATTCTAAGTCCATGATATCACTATTTCTCTCTACCAGAGTTTCTCAACCTCAGCTGTACTGGTACTTTGATACCAAAGTAGATAGTTCTTTTGTTATAAGGGCTGTCCTGTACACTGGTGTTTAGTAATATTCCTGGCTTCTACCCACTAGATACAAGTAGCACGCTCTCACACAGTGTGACAACCAAAAATATCCCCAGACATTGCCAAGTATCCCATTGGTGGGTGGTTAGGAGGCTTGGGGGGTGTGTGTGTGTGTGTGCGTGCGCGTGCGCGCTCAAAATCACCCCTGATTAAGACTACGGCTCTAGGCTTGGTCCATATTGACAAAATCCTATTTCTAAAGCAAAAATGAATCTTTTTCTGTTAGATTGACAATTTTATTTCGACCTCTACGGCTTATCATTCTGATAAGGGTTTTTCATCTGGCTCATCAAAAGAGACATCTTGAAAAGCTGGCCAGAAGGATGGTAAGCAGGCAAAATGTATTTATGATTCAGAAAATGTTTGTTTCAGGAAATACTGGAAGGGTTGTAGATATCTATATAATATTCTTTATTTTTATGTCTATTTTTTGTCTTACAAATTAATGATTGTTTTAAACTCTCAGGTTTCAGGAAACAAACGGCGATACAAGAAGGATGGATTTGACTTAGACCTCACTTATGTTACTGGTTTGTAAAGTTTAACTGTTGTTTACTTGTATTAACTTCAAATCTTTCTGGTGTGTGAGTAATTATGTTCATTTTGTTCTTCCTTTGTCTGAGTCATGTTCTTTCAAAGCCATTCTTTATCCATGAAGACATGAGCCACTATGGTAGCACAACATATTTGTAGTTTACCCCCTGACAATGGAAAATCTGCATTGTCCTCTCAAATCAGGGCCGCTTGGTTACTGTCCAGGAAATTGAATGGATTTCCAGTTGCCTCCCTTTGTTTGGTTTGGAATTTGAGTTCTAGTGTTTTTCTGGGTCACAAGGATTTCAGAGAGACCTGTTCTCTTCCTAAAACTCTAGAGAATAAGGGGTCTCAGTTTTCCGAGTCAGAAGCACTGGAAGGCACTGTGAGAGTTCCCACCATTGCTGGAACCAGATCTCTCATTTTTCTTTGGTGTCTAATAAGGAAATAAATTCTCTCCACCGGTCAACACAAATCTGTCCCATATGGCTGGAACCAGCTGAGTGTTAAGAACACTATGTGAGCTTAATGGTCATTGTATCAGATAATTTAATATGTTACCTTGATTATACTGAGAAGTAGCTTTTTTTCCTATCATTCTCTATCCAGAAAGTCCTTTCCTATGAAAAAGGAGTCTGATTATACCTAAGTTAAGTTCTCATATATTGCTTCACATTTATAATGACATTCATAGTAGTTACTGTTTTGACTTCCAGAGCGTATTATTGCCATGTCATTCCCATCTTCAGGAAAGGAGTCTTTCTATAGGAATCCCATTAAGGTAAGGGTATTTAACAAATGCATAATTCTCAGTAAACATAGACTGTGGAGTCATAAGTTTAATATTGGCCCAGAGATGGCAGTGTTCCAAAAATTTACTCTCTCAGGTAAAAAATTATAATGGATTGATAGCAATTAGTTTTTGCTATATAATGAACCACTAAAAAACTTAGGGACTTAGAGCATGATACTGTGGTTTATGAATATGGGTTGGGCTTATCTGGATGGTTCTGCTGATCAGGGACAGATTTGACTAATCACAGCCAAGCTAATGTATACATCTATGGGGAGCTGCTTGGCATCTGAGGATTGGCTGTTCTAAAATGGTGTGATTGGAGGGGTGCCTGGGTGGCTCCATTGGTTAAGCATCCATCTCTTGATTTTGGTTCAGGTCATGATCTCAGGGTCATGAGATTGAGCCCTGTGTTGCACTCCACACTCTCAACACAAAGTCTGCTTGAGGTTTTTCTCCCTCTTCCTTTGCCCATCCCCCTGCTCACTCACACACACTTGCTCTAAATAAATAAATAAAATCTTTTAAAAAAGTAAATAAATGGGATGTTTGGATGGCTCCATGTGATGTCTCATGCTCCGACAGACTAGTTCGGGCTTGTTCATATGGTAGCAGTGGCAAAGATCCCACAAGCAGCAAGCAAAAGAATACAGGCCTAGGTTCAAAACTAGTATAAAGTGGCTTCTACTTCATTCTATGGTACAAAGCAAATGACAGTTCAGTCCAGATTCAAGGAGTAGTTGACTGCATCTCTTGCTGGCAGGAATTGCAACAAACTGTGACCATTTTTATTATCTTATCATAGAAGAGAAGGATGAGAATTCTTTAAATAAAATACATGTTCTTTAGTCCTAAGTTATAGTGGAGGCATACTGCTTTAGATTCTGTGGATTAAATTATTTCACCCTTCCATGAAGATGACAACAAAGATAAAGAAGGAAGCCCCTGCCCCTCCCAAACCCAAATCCAAGGCAAAGTCGTAGAAGACCAAGAAAGTGGTGCTGAAAGTCATCCACAGTCACCAAAAACAGATTCACAGGTCACCTACATTTTGATGGCTCAAGACACTATATCTCTGAGGGCAGCCCAAGTATCCTCAAAAGAACACCCCCAGGAGAAACAAGCTTGACCACTATGCCATCATCAATTCCCCCCGACTATTGTGTCATTGAGTCATCCATGAAGAAAATAGAAAACAATAAGACACTTGTGTTCACTGTGGATGTCAAAGCCAAGAAGCACCAGATCCAACAGGCTGTGAAGAAGCTCTGAGCTTGACATTGAGGTAGCCAAGGTCAACACCCTGATCAAGCCTGATAGAAGAGGGCATATATTTAATTGGCTCCCGAATATGATGCTTTGGATGTTGCCAACAAAATTGGGATCATCTAAACTGAGTCCAGCCAGTTAAATATAAATTTTTTACCATAACTAATAAATAAAAAATTAATTCAAACATAAAATGATACTTAATATGAAATTCCAATCAAAAGCCATCGTTTAAGAAGTTTGCATATGTGTGTGGCTGTATATTAGTGCAATTTATATTATATCAATTTGTAATTATGTGTATGTCTATATATAAGTCTACATATAAACATGCACATATAATTATGTTTTTGTTGAGGCATAACAAATACTGTAAATTGTACTAATCTTAAGTGGATCTTGATGAAATTGTATATAGGTATATATGCATTTAACCAGCACTCCTATCAATATATGGAACATTTCTTGCTCTTTTTCAGTCACACTGAGGTAAAAAAAAAAAATCCCAACACACTGGAGGTGATTATTATTCTAACATCTGTTACTACAGATTAGTTTTACTTTTTCTTGAATTTCACATAAGTGGGATCATATATCTTTTTTGACTGACTTTTTATGCCCCAAATCTGAGATTCATTCAATATTGTTGTACAGTTCTTACAACATTTACATATTACTGATTTGTTATAACTTTAATATTTACTGCTATCTAAAATCCTGTATTAAAAGCCCAAGTATTCAGGGGCACCTGGATGGCTCAGTTGGTTAAGCGGCTGCCGTCAGCTCAGGTCAAGATCTTGGGGTCTTGAGACCAAGCCCCATATTGTGCTTCCTGTTCAGTGGGGAGTCTGCTTCTCCCTCTGCCCCTACCCTTGCTCACGCTTGCACTCTCTCTCTGTAAAATAAATAAATAAAATCTTTATTTAAAAAAAAGCCCAAGAATTCCATTTATATATATAGGAATCATACAATTGTACTTCACAAAGACAACAAAGGCATTATATTTTATAACATCTACTTTACAGAAATTTTTAAAAAACCAAAAGATACAGCTGAAGAAACAGGTATAAATTTGGCAGCCAGTAATTTTTTTTTTAAGATTTTATTTATTTATTTGACACAGAGAAAGAGATTACAAGTTACTAGGCAGAGAGGCAGGCAGAGAGATGGAGAGGAGGAAGCAGGCTCCCAGCTGAGCAGAGAGCCCGACACGGGCCTTGATCCCAGGACGCTGAGATCATGACCTGAGCCAAAAGCAGAGGCTTTAACCCACTGAGCCACCCAGGCACCCGGCAGCCAGTAATTTTGACGGGGAAGTTGTACAACTCCCATGACTTTTAAATATGTAAGTTAAAAATCATGCATTTTGAGTAGTCATTATGCTTTGTGTTGATAACAAAGAATACTCATGTTAAAAAATATTCAATGCACTTCAAAATGTTACTCAAATTATTGTGGTTTTTATCCACCCCTAAACCTTTAGTCATTTAGTTGAAGTATATCACAAAAGTGATACATTAATTCTTCCAGGATGATGGTATATTTCATTCTATTGACCACTGCATACTCTAGAATATATTAGAAAGAAATGTGTAATATTCACAAATGTTCAGAAAAACAAGTCCAGTGAACCTGCCTGGTTCTTCTGAGATGGTCTCATGTCTGCTTAGTAAGTATTCATTCTACAAAATAGTAAGCAAATGTTTGAACATAATTTCAAAGATAAAACATATTTTCTCAGAAATCATGAAGTCTTTATCTCAAGCACCACAAAAGGAGACAGAAGAATTTTAGTTGGAACAGATCTCTTGGACTGTGCTTAACCTGGTATTTCAGCTTAGTTTCTAAGATTTCAGAAGGACCAGATCTTGAATTACAGACAGTCTCCAATTAAATTTTCACTTTGGGCTCTTTCCATGATTTGGCTATTGCCCATTGAATGGATAAAGAAGATGTGAGAGAGAGAGAGAGAGAGAGAGAGAGAGAGAGA
>LNAC01000143.1:1852031-1957498 GCA_002007465.1 Ailurus styani | reverse complement strand
AAAGAATGAGAGAGAGAGAGAGAGAGAGAGAGAGAGAGAGAGAGAGAGAGAGAGAGAGATGTATCTATATATATATAATGGAATATTGTTCAGCCATCAAAAATAATGAAATGTGGATGAAACAACATGGATGGAACATTTGCAACAATGTGGATGGAACTAGAGTGTATTATTATGCTAAGTGAAATAAGTCTGAGAAAGACAAATATATGATTTCATTTATATGTGGAATTTAAGAAACAAAACATGGGGGCGCCTGGGTGGCTCAGTGGGTTGAGCCTCTGCCTTTGGCTTGGGTCATGATCCCAGGGTCCTGGGATCGAGCCCCGCATTGGGCTCTCTGCTCAGCGGAGAGCCTGCTTCCCCCTCTCTGGCTGCCTCTCTGCCTGCTTGTGATCTCTCTGTCAAATAAATAAAATCTTTAAAACAAAACGAACATAAGGGAAGGGAAGGAAAAATAAGATAAAAACAGACGTAAACCATAAGAGACTCTATAGTTAAAAGAACAAACTGAGGGTTGCTGGAGGGGACGTGGGGTGGGGGATGGGCTAAATGGGTGATGGGCATTAAAGAAGGCATTTATTGGGATAAGCACTGGGTGTTATATATAAGTGATGAATCACTAAATTCTACTCCTGAAACCAATATTACACTATATATTAACTAACTTGAATTTAAATAAAAATTAAAAATGCTCAAGTTTACAACAGTGTGAAAGTGATAAGCATTCAGCAGACCTCATACTTTGAAGTTTGAATTTTGATCTTTTCCCAGGCTAGGGATCTGTGGTGCAATATTTTCATCAGCTGTAGCTTCCAGTCAGCCACGTGAACGTGAGAGTGAACAGCTGATACTCTGACAACCATTGTGTGTCTGTACAGCCACTCTTGTTTTTCCCACTCAGTATAGTATTCAGTACATTACATGAGACACTCAACACTTTATTATAAAATAGGCTTCCTATTAGATGATTTTGATCAACTGTAGGCTAATGTAAGTGTTTAGAGCATAATTAGGGTAGGCTAGGCTACTTTGNCACTCAACACTTTATTATAAAATAGGCTTCCTATTAGATGATTTTGATCAACTGTAGGCTAACGTAAGTGTTTAGAGCATAATTAGGGTAGGCTAGGCTACTTTGTTTTTTTTTTGACTGTTTCCTTTGCTGTGCAGAAGCTTTTTGTCTTGATGGAGTCCCCAAAGTTCATTTTTGCTTTTGTTTCCCTTGCGTTCAGAGACATGTTTTGAAAGAAGTTGCTATGTTGATGCTGAAGAGGTTACTGCCAATGTTATTCTCTAGGATTTTGATAGATTCCTGTCTCACATTGAAGTCTTTCATCCATTTAGATTTTATCTTTATGTATGGTGTAAGAGACTGGTCAAGTTTCATTCTTCTATATAGCTGTTCAATTTTCCCAGCAACATTTATTGAAGAGACTGTCTTTTTTCCATTAGATGTTTTTTCCTGCTTTGCCTAAGATTAGTTGACCATAGAGTTCAGGGTCCATATCTGGGCTCTCTCTTCTTTTTTTTTTTTCTTTTTAAGATTTTGTTTATTTATTTGACAGAGAGATTACNTTATTTATTTGACAGAGAGATTACAAGTAGGCAGAGAGGCAGGCAGAGAGAGGAGGAAGCAGGCTCCCTGCTGAGCAGAGAGCCCGATGCGGGCCTTGATCCCAGGACCCTGAGATCATGACCTGAGCCGAAGGCAGAGGCTTTAACTCACTGAGCCGCCCAGGCACCCTGGGCTCTCTATTCTGTTCCATTGTTCTCCATGTCTGTTTTTGTGCCAGTACCACAGCTTTGTAATATAGCTTGAAATAAGGCAATGTGATGCCCCCAGCTTTTTTTTTACTTTTTCAACATTTCCTTGGCTATTTGGGGTCTTTTCTGGTTCCATACAAATTTTAGGATTGTTTGTTCCAGCACTTTGAAAAATGCCTTTGGTATTTTGATCAGGATGGTATTGAAAGTATAGATTGCTCTGGGCAGCATAGACATGATAACAATGTTTATTCTTCTGATTCATGAGCATAAAATGTTTTTCCATCTTTTTGTGTCTTCTTCAATTTCTTTCATGAGGGTTCTGTATTTTCTAGAGTATAGATATTTACCTCTTTGGTTAGGTTTATTCCAAGGTATCTTAGGGTTTTTGGTGCTATCGTAAATGGAATTGATTCCCTAATTTCTCTTTCTACAGTTACATTGTTGATGTATAGGAAAACAACTGATTTCTGTGCATTGATTTTGTATCCTGGCACATTACTGAATTGCTGTATGAGTTCTAGTAATTTGGGGGTGGAGTCTTTGGGTTTTCCACATAAAGTATCATGTCATCTGTGAGGAGTTTAACTTCAGAGGGTATTTGCAAATGATGCTATAGATAAAGGGCTGGTATCCAAGGTCTATAAAGAACTTCTCAAACTCAACACCCCACAAAGAATAAGTCAAAAAAATGGATAGAAGACATGAACAGATGCTTCTCCAAAGAAGACATAGGAATGGCTAACAGACACATAAAAAAATGTTCAACATTGTTAGCCATCAGGGAAATTCAAATCAAAACCACATTGAGATACCACCTTAGACCAGTTAGAATGTCAAAAAATGACAAGACAGGAAACAACAAATGTTGGAGAGGATGCAGAGAAAGGGGAACCCTCTCACACTGTTGGTGGGAATGCAAGTTGGATTTTGGAAAAATCCACTTTTAAAACAGTATGGAGTTTCCTCAAAAGTTTAAAAATAGAGCTACCCTATGACCCAGCAATTGCACTACTGGGTATTTACCCTGAAGATACAAATGTAGTGAAAAGAAGGGGGCACATGCACCCCAATGTTCATAGCAGCAATGTCTACAATCGCAAAACTCTGGAAGGAGCTAAGATGCCCTTCAACAGACTAATGGATAAAGAAGATGTGGTCTGTATATACAATGGAATATTACTCAGCCATCAGAAAGGATGAATACTCACCATTTGCATTGACATGGATGCAACTGGAGGGGATTATGCTAAGGGAAGTAAGTCAAGCCAAGAAAAACAATTACATGGTTTCACTTATTTGTGGAACATAAGGAATAGCATGGAGGACATTAGGAGAAGGAAGGGAAAAATGAAGGCGGGGAATCAAAGGGGGAGATGAACCATGAGCCTGTGGACTCCAGGAAACAAACAGGATTTCAGAGGGGAGGAGTTGGGAGGCTGGGTGAGCCTGGTGATGGTTATAGGAGGGCACGCATTGCATGGAGCACTGGGTGTTACACACAATGAATCACAGAACACTACATCAAAAACTAATGACGCACTGTATTGTGGCTAACATAATAAAAAAAAAAAAGGTAGGCTAGGCTAAGCTATGGTGTTGGTTAGGTTAGGTGTATTAAATGCATTTTTTACTTTTAATATTTTCAACCTAAAATGGGTTTGTTGGGACCTAACCCCATTGTGAGTCAAGGAAAATATGTACTCAAAAAGAAACTGACTTGAGAGTGATGAACTCAATCCTTTATCAATTGAAAAAAGTATCCACCGTATTCATCTCTTATACAAACAGAAAAATAAAACATTTCCACCCCTTGGAATAATATGGATACAATTATATACAATGTATATTATATATAGTGTACTGTAATATATGTTAAATAATCATTATAAATATTATATAATAAATTGCTATTACTATATTAGGATAACACATTTCCCTCTTAGAATAGTACATGTTTAAATATATATTATATATATTGCATAGTATATAATTTTATATAATATACAATTACATATAAATTATATGTAGTATATTTTATTCTATTTATAAATACATATTGCATATATATTTATGTATATACTCATCTCTTAGAAACCCAAAAATACATTTTCCCCTTAGAATAATATATGTGTATTTATATATAATATATATTATACTATACAATGTAGGATATATAATTACATATATAATGGAGTTATGTATAATACGTTTAGTGTTTATTATATATAAATATACATTTCACTTGGCACATATAATATAAATTCATCTTTTATATAAACAAAAATATAACCTAGAATAATACATGTATATTTATATATAGTTATATATATAAAAATATAACATGTAAATATTAACATATGCCTATTATCAAATTTAATGTATACAGTATATAGTTTATATAAGTATATTTTTACTTTATACATTATGTAATTATAAATTATGAACTCTATAAATTTATAAATTATAAATTAGATAATTTACATATAATTATATATAATTGAGTTGTATATTATATATAATAGTTTCTATAAAGTCATAACATGTTATATATGTTATATAATACATATTATATTTCATACTATATTATATATATTATGTAGTATTTACTACATTACATATAAATATATATTATTCTAAGGGGACAAATTTTATATTTTCCTGTTTGTAAGAGATATAGATAATATATAAGTAATATGGAACTAACACAAAACCATATAATTCATATGGTAAAATGTTGAAATTTTGACCAAAATATGAAAACTGCTGGAGGTGTCAGAAAAATACAAGACAAAAAGCTTTGTATCTATAAACTAAATGTGATACTCTCCAAAGGTTTAAAAATTGTAATTGTTACTTCCATTTAAAAACTCTAATTCTAGGGACACCTGGGTGATTCAGTTGGTTAAATGTCTTACTCTTGGTTTTGGCTCAGGTCATGATCTCAGGATCCTAGGGTTGAGCCCTGGGTCAAACTCTGGGCTTATTGAGGAACTGGCTTGAGGATTCTCTCCTTTTCTGTCTGCCCATTCACCACTCATGCACGTGCACACTCTTGCTCTCTTTCCCTCTCTCAAATAAATAAAAAATTTAAAAAAATAAAAACTCTAAATAAAAAAAAAACTATACACAAACTGCTAATTTAACCACAGGCCCCCTCCCCTGCCCCAAAAAATCAGTACTAGGCAAGACCCAGAACAGCTGATAATTCACAGTTCCGTATGAACAACTCTTTTAGGATTTATCCCATAAAGTACTTTATTTTACAATGTGCTTAGCTTGTAGAACTAATTTTGTCCACTCTATTACATTAAAATTTTATACAGAGTAAAAGTAGAACTGTATGTAAATATTGCATCTAAAACTTCTGTAGCATTGTCATTTTTTCTATAGATGATTCTCAAAATGTCCCCAGTTCTACTGGTACTGGATCCTACTCATTCTTTTGTCTTCTGGCAGTAAGAATTGCTGCTTCCAAGGCTTGTATTTTCACTGACTTCAGAATGTAAATCTTTCTCAGCTTGAAACAGATGAGGTTCATCCATTTGATTATTTTCCTTAGAAGTCTCTTCATTCATAGTTAAGGTCTCCTAGACTTTCATCATTGAATATGATCTTTATTTCCTTTATTTGCTCTTCTTTTTCTAGCTCCTTTAGGTATAAGATTAGATTGTGTATTTGAGACTTTTCTACTTGAGGTGGGCCTGTATTGCTATAAATTTCCCTCTTAGAATAGCTTTTGCTCCACCCCAAAGATTTTGGACCATCGTGTTTCATTTTCATTTGACTCCATGTATCTTTTGATTTCCTCTTTGATTTCTTGATTGACCTATTCATTATTTAGTAGCGTGTTATTTAATGTCCATGTATTGGATCTTTCCAGATTTCTTCTTGTTGATTTCTAGTTTCATTAGTTGTCAGAAAAGATGCATGCTATGACTTGGATCTTTGTAAATTTGCTGAGACTTGTTTTTGGCCTAATTTGTTCTCTGTTCTGGACAGTGTTCCATGTGCACTTGAAAAGAGTGTATTCCGTTTCAGGATGGAATGTTCTGAACATATCTGTTAATTCCATATGGTCCCATGTGTTATTCAATGCCATTGTTTGTTTCCTTGATGATTTTCTGTTTGGATGACCTGTCCATTGATGTAGATGAGGTGTTAATAGTCCCCTACTACTATTGTATTACTATCAGTTACTTCCTTTGTTTGTTATTAGCTGCTTTATGTATTTAGGTGCTCCCATGTTGGTGCATAAATATTTACAATTGTTTTATCTTCTTGTTGGATTGTTCTATTTATGATTATGTATTGTCCTTCTTTGTCTCTTATTACACTCTTTGTTTTAAATTCTATTTTGTTTGACATAAGTACTGCTACCCCAGCTTTCTTTTCACATCCATTTGCATGCATTCTCCATCCCTTCACATTTAGTGTGCATGTGTCTTTAGGTTTGCAATGAATCTCTTGTAGGCAGCATATAAATGGGTCTTGGTTATTTTTCCATTCCATCACCTTATGTGTTTTGATTGGAGCATTTAGTCCATTTACGTTCAAAGTAATTATTGATGGATATGTATTTGTCATTTTGTTACTTGTTTCATGGGTTTTTTTTTTTTTTAGTTCTCTGTTTCTTTCTTCCCTTGCTCTCTTCTCTCACAGTTAGTTGGCTTTCTTTAATGATATATTTGGATTCCTTTCTCTTTATTCTTTGCATATCTATTACCAGTTTTTGATTTGTGGTTACCATTAGGTTTATATATAATATCTTCTGCATATAACAGACTATATTGAGTCGATGGTCACTTAAGTTTGAATGCATTCTTTCCTCCTCTCCTCTCCACATTTTAAGTATATGGTGCCATAATTTACTTCCTTTTATTTTCTGAGTATCCTCACTGATTTTTATAGACATACTTTAACTGCCCTACTTTCCTTACTCCTTATTACGGTCTTTCCTCCTACAATCATCCCCTTTCACATTTTTTTTTTGTAGGGTTCATTTAGTAATCATGAATTTCTTTAACTTTTGTTTGTCTTGGAGACTCTATCTCTCCTTGCTGGATAGCCTTGCTGGATAGAGTATTCTTGGCTGCAGATTTTTTTCCTTCCAGCACTTTGAATATATCATGCCATTCACTTCTGGTTGTAAAGTTTCTGCTAAAAAGTCAACTTACAGCCTAATGGGGTTTCCCTTATATATAACTGCTTTCTTTTCTCTTGTTATTTTTAAAATTCTCTTTATCGCTGCTTTTTGCCATTTTAATTACTATGTGTCTTGCTGTGGACCTCCTTGGGTTGATTTTGTTGGGGAAATCTTGGTGCCTCCTGGATCTGGGTTTCTGTTTCCTCAGCATATTTGAGAGGTTTTCGGCTGTAATTTCTTCAAATGAATTTTCTACCCTCTTTCCCCTCTCTTCTCCTTCTGGGATCCCTATAATGTGAATGTTATTATGCTTGATGAAATCACTGTATTCCTTAAGTTTATTCTCATTTTGTATAATTTTTTTCTCTTACCTGCTCAGCTTGATTACTTTACATTACTCTGTCTTCCAGGTAGCTGATTTCTTCTCCTTCCTCTAGCCTACTATTTATTCCATCTAGTATATTTTAAATTTCATTTATTGTATCCTTTATCTGTGATTTTTTTTTACTTCTTTGTTTTAAGGGTCTCACTGATGTCCTCCACTCTTTTCTCAAGTTCACTGAGTATCTTTATGACAGTTACTTTAAATTCTGTATTGGGCATATTATCTCCATTTTGCTCAGGTGTCATGCTGTGATTTTGTCCTGTTCTTCCATTTGGGACATAATTCTCTGTCTCCTCATTTTGTCCTACTCTGTGTCTGTTTCTGTGTGTTAAGAAAGTCAGCTACATGTCCTGCTCTTGAAAATAATGGGCTTATGAAGAAGAGGTTCTTAGTGCCTGCAGTTTAGTGTCCCCTGTTCACCAGAACCTACTACTTCAGGAGTATCTCCTATGTGTGTTGTGTGCACCCTGCTGATGTGTGTTGCCCACTTTTTCCTTCAGTCCAGTCATTTGCAGGGGCTCTCTTTGCCTGTTGTGTTTGTTCTCTGTAGTGTTAGTCACCAGTTTGGGGCCATCTTGGGCTTGAATTAAGTCAGACCAGGCATTTGCCAGAGATGCAGTAGCACCAAACTATAGGGTGCTTTGGCTGTTTGTCCCCTGAAATGTTTTCGTTGATGGGTCAGGTCAGCAATCAGAGCAGCTGTCTGCCTCCAGCCTACTGCTAGGTCTGCTGTTTGACTCTTATCCACAGTTATCTTTCCCTCTCCCCAGGGCAGGAGTTACTTTGAAGTGATGCTGGCCCCTGTTGGGATTGTTTGCATACCACCAGGCTTGTGGCACCAGTCTGGATGGACTCTAGCAAAGAGCATATTGGATCAAATATTATGGGGATTCATCTTCCCTATGTGGGCTCCCTGATGTGAGGGTTTGTTTTTTGCCCCTCTCTATGCCTGCAGCACCCCTCCCTCCTGTAGACAGTTGTATGGGTCTCTCTAGCTCCGGACCATGTCTCTGCCTTTACTACCCTCTTTGAGGTGGCCTCTTCTCTACATTTAGTTTTATCTGCCAGTTTCCCTGTCATTTCTTGGGTTATTTACACTGATGCATTACTTAGTTTTATCTGTGCAAGGAGATGAACTTAAAGTCTTCCTAATCTGCCATCTTCCCCAGAAGTATCTTTGATATTGTCTTAAATGGTATTTTAAAATTTTATTTTCTCATTGGCTGCTAATATATGCGAATAAATTGATTTTTGCATATATATCCAGTACACTTCATAAATTCATACATTTAGCAGACACATGAGAAGATGCTCAACATCACCCATCAGCAGGGAAATGCAAATCAAAACCACGATAAGATATCACCTCAGAATCTGTCAGAATGACTAAAATAAACAACACAAGAAACAACAGGTGTTGGTGTGGATGTAGCAAAAAGGAACCTTTATACACTGCTAGTAGAAATGCAAACCGACTGCAACCACTGTGGAAAACTGTGGAAGTTTCTCAAAAAATAAAAAAGACATATTTTGTGATCTAGGATTCATACTACTGGGTATTTACCCAAAGAAAACAAAGACATTAATTCAAAATGATATATGCACCCTTTTTATTTATTGCAGGATTATTTGCAATGGCCAAACTATGGAAACAATTCAAGCATCCATCAATAGATGGATTAAATATAAATATATATATAAAATATATAAATACATAAATATATATATAAAAGAATATTATTCAACCATAAAAAATGAAATCTAGAAAGATGTTGCAATGGCTGATGTCAAACAGCTTACTGCCTATGTTTTCTTCAAGAAGTTTTACAGTTTTAGGTCTCACATTTAGATCTTAATCCAGTGTGTTTATCTTTGTGTATGGTGTAAAAAAATGGTTATTTCATTCTTTTGCATGTAGCTGTCCAGTTTTCTCAGCACCATTTATTGAAGAGACTGTCTTTTCCCCAGTGTATATTCTTGCCTTCTTTGTCCTAGATTAATTTTCCCTATAAGTGTGGGTTTCTTTCTGGGCTCTCTAATCTGTTCTATGTGTTCATTTTTGTGCCAGTACCATACTATTTTGATTACAATAGCTTTGTAGTATATCTCGTAATCTGGTTTGTCTTCAATTTCTTTCATCGGCATTTTATAGTTTTCAGAGCACAGATCTTTCACCTCCTTTGTTAAGTTTATTTCTAGGTTATTTCATTCTTTCTGGTGCAATTATGAATAAAATTATTTTCTCTTTCTGCTTCCTCATTATTAATGTATAAAAAAAACCCCAGTTTCTGTGTATTAATTTTGTATCCTGCAACTTTACTGAATTCATGTATTCTAATTGTTTTTTGATTGGGGTTTTAGGGTTTTCTCTGTAGAGTTTCATGTAATCTGCAAATTGTGACAGTAACTTCCTTACCAAATTGGATGCTTTTTTTTCTTGTCTTATTGCTGTGGTTAGAGTTTCCAGGAGTATGTTCAATAAAGGTGGTAAGAGTGGACATCCTTGTCTTGTTTCTGATCTTAGAGGGAAAGTTCTCGGTGTTTCACCACTGAGTATGATGTTAGCTGTGAGTTTGTCATATATGACCTTTACTGTGTTGAAGTATGTTCTTTCTAAACGCATTTTTTGGAGAGTTTTATCATAAGTGGGTGTTGAATTTTGTCACATGCTTTTTCTGCTTCTGTTGAGATGATCATATGGTTTTTATACTTCATTTTGTTGACTTGGGGTGATTGATTTGCAAATATGCAAATAGTGAGCCATTCTTGGAACCCTGGAATAAATCACACTTGATCATGGTGAATGTTCCTTTCCCCCCCCTCCCCAGGGGTACAGGTCTGTGAATCATCAGGCTTACACCTTTCACAGGACTCACCATAGCACAAACCCTCCCCGTGTCCATAACCTACCCACCCTATCCCTACCCTCCCACCCCCCCAGTAACCCTCAGTTTGTTTCATGAGATTAAGAGTCTCTTATGGTTTGTCTCCTTCTCAATCCCATCTTACTTCATTTTTTCCCTCCCTACCCCCACGAACCCCTGCCCTACCCCTCAAATTCCTCATATCAGAGAGATTATATGATAATTGTCTTTCTCTGATTGACTTATTTTGCTTAGCATAACACCCTTTAGTTCCATCCACATCGTTGCAAACGGTAAGATTTCTTTTTTTGATGGCTGCATAGTATTCCACGTATATATGTGTGTGTGTGTGTATATATATACCACATCTTCTTTATCCATGAATGTTCCTTTTAATGTATTTTTGGATGTGGTTTGCTAATATTTTGTTGAGAAGTTTGCTTCTATGTTCTTCAGTGATAATGTTCTGTAGTTTTGTTTTTTTTGTAATGTGCTTGTCGGTTTTGGTATCAGGGTAATGCTGACCTCATAGGCCGTACTTCAAAGCTATACTTGCTTTGTTATTTCTTTGGAAAAGATCGAAGATAATAGGTATTAACTCTTCTTTAAATATTTGGTAAATTCA
Source organism: Ailurus styani (assembly GCA_002007465.1). Taxonomy (NCBI): domain Eukaryota; kingdom Metazoa; phylum Chordata; class Mammalia; order Carnivora; family Ailuridae; genus Ailurus; species Ailurus styani. The sequence continues at coordinate 1,946,711 of LNAC01000143.1, read as the reverse complement.
CCTATGAATCTGTCTGGTCCTGGAATTTGTTTGGAGTTTTTTGATTAACAATTCAATTCTTTTAGCAGTAATTTGGTTTTCAAATTTGTATTTCTTCCTGATTCAGTTTAGGAAGATTGTATGTTTCTAGGAGTTCATCTATTTTTTTCTAGGTTATCTGATTTGTTGGCATATAATTTTTTATAGTTCTCTATTGTAATCTTTTGTATCTCTGTGGTGTTCTTTGTTACCTCTTTTGTCTCTGGTTTCATTTGGTTCCTTTTTTTTTTTCTTCATCAGTCTGACAAAAGATTTATTGACTTTTTTATGTTTTGAAAGAACCAGTTGTTTGTTTCATTTTTTTTTCTATTCTTAAGGACTCTATTTCATTTATGCTCTGATTTTTATTAAATCTTTCCATCTAGTAATTTTGGGCTTTATTTTTCTTTTTCTAGTTTTTTAAGGTATAAGTTTAGACTGAGGTTTTTCTTATATCTTTGGATCAACTGGTATCTCTAATAAATATCCCTCTTAGGACTGTTTTCTCTGGGTCTCAAAGATTTTAGACTACTGTCTTCAAATATGTTTTCTACTCCTTTCTCTTCTCCTTCTGGGACCCCTATAATGCAAATGCTTGCTTGCTTTATGTTTCCCAAGAGATTCCTTAACCTATCCTCATTTTTAAAAATTCTTTTTTCTTTTTGCTGTTCAGCTATCTTTTAGGTGACTGATCTGTTCTGCATTTGCTAACCTACGGTTGATGCCATCTAGTTAATTTTTCATTTCAATTATTATATTCCTCAACTCTGATTTGTACCTTTTTGTTTTCTATCTCTTTGTTGAAGTTATCTCTGAGGTCTTCCACTTTTGTCTCTAGACCAGTGAGCATCTTTATGATCATAACTTTAAATTCCTTATCAGACATATTGATTATCTCTGTTTCATTTAGTCTTTTTCTGAGGTTTTGACTTGTTCTGTTATTTGAAGCATATTCCTCTGTCTCCCCATTTTGCTTGATTTTCTGTATTTTTCAGTATGAATTAGACAGAACAGCTACTTATCCTAAACTTGAAGGAATGGTCTTGTTTATGGTCATCTCCTGCGTTCGTTGTGTGTGCCTGGTAACTTTGAGGGGATGGCTAGAGTTGTGGCTTGTGTGATCTGTGCATCCTGGGGTACTCCATGTGGGGGCTGCCCTGATGGGATGGCCATAGCTGAAGTGCGTCTGAGTCAGGTCATTCCTGGGGCTATGCACATAGAAAGCACCCTGGTAGGACAGCTGAAGCTGAAGTGGCTATAAGCAGAGGGTCCCAGAGCTCTACACACTGAGAGGACCCTTACAGAATAGATGAAGTGGGTGAAAGCCAATGTGTCCCATGCCTCTTCATGTTGATAGTGCCCTGACAGGGTGGCTTCAGCTGAGGTAGAGCACAAGCTTAGGGAGGTCCTAGTGCACTCCACACAAGTGGCACCCAGCAGGACAGCTGACGAAGTTGGTACCACCGAGGGTACCTCAGGTTCTCCACACAGAGGTGGCCTGGCAGAACTACTGACGCTGATGTGGGTGTAGGCCAGGGTGTCCTGAGGGGCTTCCTGCAAAGCACACCCTGGCAAGTTAGCTGGAGCCAAAGCGAGTGTGAACCAGGAGGTCTGAGCACACTCTCTGTGACAGGTGCCCTAGCAAGCCACCTGAAGCCAATGTGGTGGGGGCCTGCAATGTTTCAGGGTGCTTTGCATGCATGTGACTTTGATACAATAGCTGGAGGTGTAGTGGGTGCCTACCAGGAGTGTCCCAGTGTGTGGCATACTAGGGTCATTTTGATGGGGTGGCTGGGGCTCATGTGGGCTGGGTACCCAGGGCTCACTGGGGCACAATACCAGCTTGAATGTGTAGACCCTGCTCCTATCCACACTATCTAGGTAGAGGGGGAGCATGAACTGCAACACTCAACAGCTTGTTCAATCTGGAGAGATGTCTAGGAGCTTCCCCAGCGTTTGGTGGGGTTCTAGGGCTAGAATTTTTTTTTTTAATATCCTAGTTACCCTTTTAAACCATGGTTTATTTTCTTGCCCCAAAGCAGATGACTCTCTTCCTGAACTTTCAATACTGTCCCTCCCCACTGTAGTTCACTGTGCCAGAGGTAGGACTTCCCTTCATTACTGTGTCTGCCTCTCTCTTGCAGTTCTCTATGTGGTTTATCTTTTGTTATGCAGAAGCTGTTCAGTCATCCCTCAGTTCTTCAGGAGGAACTGTTAATATTTGTAGATTTGGTGTGGCCAGGGAAAAGGTGGATTCAGGGTCTTCCTACATTACCACTGTGGAATGGAATCACAATTTTCCATATCAGCTGCTCTATAATGACCTTACCTGGGGTATCTGGGGTAACCCCTATCTGCTCTGTATGTTTTCATCCTCTATTAGGCTAGCCTTGGTGTGTTCTTATGTAATGGCAAAAAGGCAAGACCTAGAGTGGAATCTTATAAGGGTTTTTGCAGTTACCTGCTTTATGTCATTCCATTGTCCAAATAAATTCATATGATAGAGCCCAGTAGGAAAGGATATAAAGTATTTGAATCCTTCATGAAGTCATTCTACTTTATTTTAAGGTAGGGAAGCTTCTCTATACATGCAAAAAAAAATTAAAAACAACTGATCCATATTCATAGTCTTGAGACTTGGGCAGTCAAAATCAATTTATAAATTGTCAAAAAGGTCTTAAGGAGGATAGTATGAACCATATCTTATCTAGATCATGTTATTTATAAGTAAGACATGATTCTACTACTCCTTTGACCGATTTTTAAAGGATTTCCAAACTGCTATTTAATGTGGAAACTACTTTATTCATTCTATAATGGGAATAGTTATGGAGTAATTTGACCAGGGTCCATTGGATGGATTATGGCACTTAGGACAGCCATCCTCAAATTGCCAGAATCCATCTCTAGGGATAGGGCATCCTTTACCAATATTAGTTTTCAGTAGGTTGAGCTGAGAATTGTGACTTAATTACAACTTGTCTAAATTGGTTCACTTTTCTTTGTAGATTTGGTGGTGATAAATATAAATTTAGCAACACTTAATATTGGTTAGGGTGTTAAAAAGCCACAAACTTCATTTAGTATGTAAATCAAAGCAAAGGTATTACTCTTGGCTTCTAGAGTGTTCTCTAGATCATTGAGGTTTTTGTTTTGGTTTTTTGTGGGGTTTTTTTTTTTCAGTTCTTAACACTTATCTCCTTGGGATATTGACAAAGTTCTAATAAGCCATGATCTTTTTGCCATTTTTAATAGACATATTAGAAGAAGAGGTGATAAATCATCAGTTTTCATAAAACTCATGAATCATAAATCACCCCCAAAACCATATCTACTATCCTATTAATATTTACCTTCATCTTTTGCCAGAGTACAGGCTTATGTCTGAGCTATTAGTTCAGCTTCCTGGGCAGACTAAGAATTAGACAACAGAGCTGTGTTGGTGCTTGCATGTTCAATGATAACAACATATTCTGCACAGAGCATGCCTTTGTTGTTTTTAAGATGAAAGCCATCTGCAAACTAACTTAAATTGAGCTTGATTAAAGGGTGCAAGATTCAGATATGGACATGATTAATTCCTGAGAGAATGCTAAGTGGTCATGTAGTTCCCCTTCACGCTTAAGAGGGAATAAATTTGCAGGATTAGACTTTGAACAACAATAGATAGTAATATGTAGAGCAAACAGTAAGCTTTTGTATGTGGTTAATTTGCTAATATAAATGTCAGGTGTTGCCTAGAAATAGCAAGATTGGACATATGTGGAAATAAAGAAACAAACACTATGGTGGAAGTGTCAACAAGTGTGACCAGTGCTGCCACCACATGCAAGAAAAGAGGATGTACTTTGATCTCCAAATCAAGGAATGTGCTAAGATGGACAGTCGCTTCTCGTGTAAACTATTTTGTTTAGTTAATATTTTATGAACACACAGAGAGAAGGGGTTGGAGTGTTTAGGAAAAAGGTGGAGGTTTCTGCAAAAAGGGTTTCAAAGAGTAGACAGAATTTTTAACTTTCCCAAGAGTTTCAGGAATTGTAAACTTAAGGCTATTGAGAAAAAGGAGACCTACATTACCTACAGTCCTAAAAATCTTCTTAGTTATCTTTTGGTTTTTGAGCTTAGTACAATTACATATTCTTTATTCTGGGTGAGGACAAAAACTATCCATCTAGTACCCAAAAATGTAGTTTCTTGGCAGAGTTGAACTTTCTTTTAGATGCTTTTTTTCCTCTATTGAGCTAGTTAAAGAGGTATTTATAGTCTTCAGTAAGCTATTTAGATCAGAAAACACAGCAAGCAGTAAATTATCTTTGTATTGAGTCAGGGTTGGACTCTTGGAGAAAATTCAGATCCTTGAGATCATTTTTTTAGACATATAGAGAAATATGAGGTGATTTTTTTAAATCCCTGAAGCTTAGCCATCCAGATATATTTTTTCATAACTAAAAGCAAATATTGGGGCACCTGGGTGGCTCAGTCAGTTGAGCAGCTGCCTTCACCTCAGGTCATGATCCCAGGGTCCTGGGATTGAGCCCCGCATCGGGCTCCCTGCTCAGCAGAGAGCCTGCTTCTCCCTCTCCCTCTGCCTGCCGCTCTGCCTACTTGTGCTCACTCTCTATCTCTCTGTCAAATAAATAAATAAAATGTTAAAAAAAAAAGCAAATACTGAATATCCATAAGTGTAGTATACTAAGGAAGGCTGCGCATAAATCAAACACTGTGAAATGTTTACTTATTAAGAGAATGAAGGGCAAGATGGTATTCTAATGGTTGTGTGATATTTCATTAGTGCTATAATCAACCTTGAATGTTGGATACTTAGGTGTCATGAACATTAATAATGCAGCATCAGACAAAGGCTTAAAGGCATAAAGCCTTTTCTGGATAGATTCCTAAGATAAAATTACCTGGTTATGGAGTATGAGTATTTTTAGGGTTCTCAGTGTATATTGCCAAATCCAAGAGATTATGTTAGTAATAAATAAAAAGCTCTATTTTCATGCCATCTATGCAAGCATTGAATTTTCCCATTTGAAAAGGAAAGGGCTAATTTCATGGGTGAAAATAAGATTTTATTGTTGTTTAGACTTCTCTGTTGGTGAGGCTGAACATTTATCTACATAGGTTGTTATGCAGTTATTTTCTCTTTTATGAATTTATTTATGTCCTAGGCCCATTTGTCTATAGGTTGAGGAAGTATTATTTAAAATCTTTTGAGTTACTAGTATATAGTGGTATAACTAGTTTATAGTTAATATTAGACATAGTCCCCTACTCAATTTTACTGAAAATTATTCTTCCCTGTTATTTGTTTATTGTACCATGGCATTTTTTTAAATGGAAATTCATTCAACACTTTTTCTTTATCTAAGGAATTGATTAATGTTCACTTAAACTTCTTAGAGATATTTGTGGGGTTTTTTAAAAAATATCTGATTCTTTACTCCATCTGGATTTTATTTTAGTGTAAAGGATCTCATGAAATCTTGATGTGTATGAGTCTATTTATTCCCCCATTCCAGCATTATGCAGGCTCAGAGTATTTATCTTTTTGACTTATTTTTTCCTCCTGACAATTTAACCAATTGATCATTTTGATATCTTTTCTCTTTCTCAGCATGAAGCTAGTAAACATTGCTCAGGGTACTATACTCATCAATTTTTTAGCTTTTTTACAGTCTCTTGTTGTACAGAGACACATGCACGTGTGTTAAATGGATAAACTTGTTTGAAATATTCTATTAGTATAGTAGTAACTGTATTTTAGATCACTATTTCTTATTTGAAAAGTTATGCATATATGCATATTTGTGTGTGTATTTATATGTGTGTGTATGTATGTATATGCACACACATATGTATTCATTTTAGAAAATACGCAAGGATGATCCAAAAAAGTCTCCATATTGCCACCATGTAACTAAAATTTGATATAATGTGTTTATCTTTTTTATCATGCATTTTATACACACAATCATACCACACATTTTTGCATTATTCTTTCATTTAAATAGTGCATAGGTTGACTGTAATATTCAGATCATTATCTAAAAAAACTATCTATTGGGCCACCTACGTAGCTCAGTTTTTTGAGCCTGTGGTTCTTGGTTTGGGCTCAAGTCATGATCTCAGGGTTGTGAGATGGAGCCCCACGTTAGACACCATGCACAGTGGGGAGTCTGCTGAAGATTCTGTCTCCCTCTCTCCTTCCTCCTACTCATGCTCTCTTTTTTCTAAAATCTTTTTTAAAAATTAAAAAATATAAATAACCTATCTATTCAGAAAATAGATCTAGATAAGAATCATATATTACTGTGAAATCATAATTTTCACAAATTTACCTAAGGCTAGTTAACTGTCTCTGGTAGCTTTAAGCAATGTGTATTTATAGTAGAGGTTATTCAAAGTAGTCGAGCACAACATTGTGGGCTATTTGAAAACCGTCAGTGGATGAGCTAGGACTTGGAATGTACATACTCTATTCCCTAAACCTCCCCTAAAAGGTGGAAGTGAGGGACAAGTGAATAAAAGCTAATGACCATTTTGGTTTATTCATAAGGAATGGCTTATATTGGTGCCATGTGGATTTATGTAAGATACATGTCTATTTTTTCTAGGAAGTTGTGCGGTTCTTAGATACCAAACATCAAGAACACTATCAAGTCTACAATCTATGCAGTATGTACATGGCCAGATATCTTGCTACTATTGATATAAAACAGATCACTACAAATAGAAGATGATTCAGTCTTTACATTTCATTTAATCCTAAGTATTTGGTGGGTGATGGGAAGTGAGTTTAAAAATCTCCGTCTTGCATTGGTTCTGTTTTTTAGGGAAAAAAAATTGTCTCAGTAGTATAAATGCCCTGTGAGGGAGACAGGAAGCTTAAGTTGAGGCAGAGCCATTTTGGGTAGAATCTGCTCTAGTGGTATTAGTTTTAGGAAAATACTTCTGTTTTCCCTGCCAGCTTGTGTTTTGAAGACAGACAATTAAAAAAATACATTTTCTAATCCACTAGGAATGGGGTGTGAGGAGAGCAAAACCCAAATGAAAAAAAATCCAAATAGTCAATAAACAAGGGAAAATATGCTCAAAAACAAAACCCTGTAGAAAAGAGATTATATCCTTGCTTACTATTCTGTCTTGTCTTTTCCTCTTCCTGTATGTGAAACAGACATTTTCAGGAGGCAAGCATTCTGGTTGGCCACATTTACTTCTGCTCTGTGGTTGCTGTCTACCCTATGGTAATATGATGAGTAGCCTGCTAGAAAATTAAAAGTAAGGCCTATTAAACCCAAAAAAGTTGGGTTTAGGTTTCTCAAGATGAACAAACCACTACTATCTGTTTTTCAGACCCTTAATGTTCTTAAAGCAACAAGAGTCAGTCAGAAAGTTCCTTAAAGGTGGATAAGGAATTTATAATAAAAAGTATAACTTCTTCATAACTTGATCATTTACTGTGTTTATTAGACATAGATATCTGACCTATGTATCATTTATTTTAGGTGAAGGAGCTTATGATCCTAAGTACTTCCATTACAGGGTCCAGCGAATCATGATTGATGATCACAATGTCCCCACTCTAAGGTAAGTTTCATGCCAAGATGGCTGTCAAAAAAAAAGCTAAATATACTGGGTTTGATTGTTTGGATGAATTCTAATTCAACTAAAAATTTTACATTTGAAATCAGTGAGATGGTGGCATTCACCAAGGAAGTAGATAAGTGGATGGCTCAAGATGAGGAAAACATCGTAGTGATTCACTGTAAGGGAGGCAAAGGTAAAAATATTTTTTAATTTCTCTTTTTCTAAATAAATATTAATACATTAAAGTACAAGAACAAGATACATACTGTTATTAGTATTAATAGTTGTTAAAATTTTGGAAGGGGGAGTGCCTAGGTGGTGCAGTGGTTAAACATCTGACTCCTGGTTTCCTCTAAGGTCCTGATCTCAGGGTCATGAGATCGAGTCCCTCACCAGGTTCTGCATTCAGTGCAGAGTCGGCTTGAGTTTCTCTCTCTTCCTCTGCCCCTCTGCTCTCCACCCTACTCTCTCTCTCTCTCTCTCTCTCTCTCTCTCTCTCTCTCTCTCAAATCTCTCAAATCGATGAATAAATCTTTAAAAAAATAGTTAACATTTTTTGATGTTAGCTTCAAGACTGAAGGAAAGGAAGGAGGGAGGGTGGAAGGTAAATATTAAAGGAAGGAAAATAGGAATAATAAAACTAAGGAAGGTTGAGCATATTTTTTCTTGTTTATTGACTACTTGAGTTTCTTCATTTTTGATTTGTCAAAATACCTGAGAGTAAAAATGTTTAATTTTAAAAACTGTCAGAGAACTTTTATTTAAGATTGTTCTTAAACTTTGTGAGAACCTTTTATTTTATTTTATTTTTTTAAAGATTTTATTTATTCATTTGACACAGAGAGAGAGATTACAAGTAGGCAGAGAGGCAGGCAGAGAGAGAGGAGAGAGGAGGAAGCAGGCTCCCTGCTGAGCAGAGAGCCAGATGTGGGCCTCAATCCCAGGACCCTGGGATCTTGACCTGAGCCGAAGGCAGCGGCTTTAACCCACTGAGCCACCCAGGCACCCTGTGAGAACCTTTTAAATTTAAGGAGGAAACAGTGATGCTATTGCAAAATCCAAAAATTATAGTGTAATTTTTATAGTGTAGGTATACAAGGAAGTTGATTTTTGTGAGGTAAAGTGAAAAAAAAAGTGTAAATTCATTCAATTTAAATTGAGTTAGATTTTTATCTCATTCAGCTTTAGGCTTTTAATCTAAGCATATTTCAGAATTTTTGACCAAGAATTACATTTTTGGTGGGCTATAAAACAGTTTTTTACTGCATTCCAAGAAAACACAATACTTTAAAACTGCCGTATACAATTGAGTAGAATCAGATTTTAGTCTTACTTGAAAACTAGTTTCAAGCCTGTGTATTAGTAGGTAGGTTCTATCTTTAGCTCTATAGGTTAAAATATACTAGACATGCAATTTGCAATACATGCATAAATGAAGGCTATAGAAGTGGAACCATAGGAATTCCTTTGACTATCTTTTATTTACAAATACTGTCATTTCACATGGCTCAACCTAAAATATTATAATCCAAGCAATTAACTGTAGTTTCCTTTTAATTAAAGCTAATTCCCTGCTTGGAGGATAACCTTCATTTTAAATTTCATTTTTAAATTTTTTCTGAGAAGAGACTTCAGTTATCCTGTGTCTACCTGTCTTGCATTGACTTCCCTTTAGGATTGTTTGGCAGACTGATCTTCAGCTGGTATGTACTAGTGTGGCCTCTTTTTTCAACTTTTCATTCATACTGGCTTTGCTTTCTTCTTGCTGGTTGGTGCCTGCACATCACCAGTAGTATCATGACAGTCAAAATATTTTATTACTGATTTAAGGGACTACTTTAAATAAACTGGATGTTGATTTTTTTCTAGTAGAGTTGACATGCTATGTTAAAATGAAAACACTAATTTGAAAAGATCTCTGCACCCCTATGTTTATTGCAGCATTATTTACAATAGCCAGGTTATAGAAGCAGCTCAAATGTCTATCAATAGATGAATGAATGAAGGAGATGTGGGGTGTGTGGACATACACATGTGATGGAATATTACTCAGCCATAAAAAATGGATGCTGTTGTTTCTGTTAGTAGTTTATATTACAACTGTCTGCTCCTATGTGTTCTTTTAACTTGATTATGATTTATTTTGTCATATAGAAATATTTCTAATTTGAATGGAGTGCAATTTATCATTCTGTGTATGTGTGTGTGGTTTGTGCTTTTTGTCATGCTTAAGAAATCCAGCCTGCATGCTGAGGTAGTGAAGGTATTATATTTTATAAAATATTAAAGTTTTATTTTTCATATGTAGGTCTTTGGGATTTGGGGAGGGAGGCTTTTTTTTCCCATATGGATATACAATTGTCCTAACACCATCTATCACATGCTCATTTTTTCACCATTGATTTATAATCCCTCTTCAGTCATGTACCAAGTTTTAATAGAAGTTTGGGACTATTTCTCAGTTTTTTATGCCGCACCACTGAAATCCCTTTATTTAAATTTTTTTAATTAAGGCATAGTTGATATATAATGTTACATTAGTTTCAGGTGTACAAGATTGTAATTTGACAACTCGATACATTATGCTATGCTCCCAACAAGTGTAGCTACCATCTGTCACTGTGCAATGCTTTACATTATCTTCAATTACAGTACCACTGACCATGTTCCCATGTACCTTTCATCCCCTTGACTTATTCTATAACTGGAAGCCTGTATCTCCTATTCCCCTTCACCCATTTTATCCAAAGCCTCCCCCCCTTCCTTTTGGCACCAGCCACTTTGCTTTCGTATTTATAGGTCTGTTTCTGCCTTTTGTTTTTTAGAATCCACATATAACTGAAATAATACCGTGTTTATCTCACTGACTTATTTCACTTAGCAAAATACCCTCTAGGTCCAACCATGTTGTCACAAATGGTAAAATCTCATCCTTTTATGGCTGAGCAATATTCCATCATTGTGTGTGTGTGTGTGTATGTGTATGTGTGTGTACACACATATATAGAGATAGATACAGATATCACCTCTTCCTTTGATAGGGGCTCAGATTGCTGCCATACCTTGGCTATTGCAAATAATGCTATAATGACCGTGGAGGTGCATATATCTTTTTAATTAGTGTTTTCATGTTCTTTCAGTAAATTCTAGTAGCAAAATTACTGGATCATATGGTAATTTTATTTTTAAGGAACCTACAGAATTTTAAGGAATTCTGAGGAAACTCCATACTGTTTTCCACAGCAGATACACCAATTTGCATTCCTACCAACAGTGCACAAAGATTCCTTTTTTCTCCACATCCTTGCCAACACTTGTTATTTCTTGTCTTAAAGTTATATCTAATTGTGATTTTGATTTGCATTTCCCTGATGATTAGTGATGTAGACCATTTTTTATGTGTCTGTTGGCCATCTGTATGTCTTTGGAGAAATATCTATTCAGATCCTCTGCCTATTTTTTAAATCCTATTTGGGATTTTTTTTTTTGGTGTTGTGTAAATTATTTGTATATCTTGGATATTAACACCTCATCAGGTATGTCATTTGCAAATATCTTCTCCCACTTTGTGGGTTGCCTGTTCATTTTGTTGATGATTTCCTTCACTGTGCAAAAGTTTGTTTTTTATTTTGGTATAGTCCCAAAGGTTTATTTTTGTTTTTGTTTCCCTTGCCCGAGGATACATATCTAGAAAGGTATTGCTATGGCCTGTGTAAAAGTGAATTCTGCTAACATTTTCTTCAAGGAGTTTCATGGTTTCAGGTCTCACATTTGGGTCTTTAATTCATTTTGAGTTTATTTCTGTGTGTGGTGTAATAAAGTGGTCCAGTTTCATTCTTTTGCATGTAGCTGTCCAGTTTTCCCAACACCATTTGTTGAAGACACTGTCTTTTTCCCATTGCATATTCTTGCTTCCTTCATTCTAGATTAATTGACTCAATAACTGTGGGTTTATTTCTGGACTTTCTATTCTGTTGATCTATTTGTCCCTTTTTGTGCCAGTACCATACTCTTTTGATCACTACAGTTTTGCAGTGTATCTTGAAATCCAGGATTGTGATACCCCTAGTCTTGTCGTTCTTTTCCAAGATTGCTTGGGCTACTTGGATGTCTTCTGTGGTTTCAAACAAATTTTAGGACTGATTTTTCTAGTTGTATGAAAAATTATGTTCATATGTTAACAGGAATTACATTAAATCTTTGGGTAATATGGATATTTTAACAATAGTTGTTCTTCCAATCCATGAGCATGGAATGTCTTTCCATTTGTCTGTTTCATCTTCAGTTTCTTTCATCAGTGTTTTATAGTTTTCATAGTACAGGTCTTTCACCTCCTTGTTCAAGTTTATTCCAAGGTATTTATTATTTTTAGTATAATTGTAAATGGGACTGCTTTCTTAATTTCTCTTCTACTTCATTATTAATTCCAAGGTATTTATTATTTTTAGTATAATTGTAAATGGGACTGCTTTCTTAATTTCTCTTCTACTTCATTATTAATGTATAGAAATGCAGTGGATTTCTATATATTTATATCATATCCTGCAACCTTACTGAATTTGTTTATCAATTCCTGTACTTTTTTGGTGGAATCTTTAGGGTTTTTATATATATAAAGTATCATGTCATCTGTAAAAAGACTTTTACTTCTTTCTTACCAATTTAGATGCCTTTTATTTCTTGTCTGCTGTGGATAAGACTTCCAGTACTATGTTGAATAAGAATGGTGAGTAGATACCTTTGTCTTGTTTCTGATCTTGGGGGAAAAGCTCTTAGTTTTTCACCATTGAGTATGATGTTATCTGTGAGTCTTTCATATATAGCCTTTATTATATTGAGATGTTTCCTCTAAACCTACTTTGTTGAGGGTTTTTATCATGCATGGTTGTCATACCTTGTCAAATGCTTTTTCTGCATCTGTTGAAGTGATATGACTTTTATCTTTTATTGATGTGATATAGCACATTAATTGATTTGTGAATATTGATCCACACTTGCATGTCAAGTATAAATCCCACTTACAGCGAATAATTGTTTTCATGTATTGTTGGATTTGGTTTCCTAATATTTTGTTGAGGACTTTTCATTTTTGTTCATCAGAGATATTGGCCTGTGATTCTCTTTTTTTGTAGTGCTTTTATCTGGTTTTGGTATCAGGATAATATTGGCCTCACAGAATATATAAATTTCCTTCCTCTTTTTATTTTTGGAATAGTTTGAGAGAAAGAGGCATATACTCTTCTTTAAATGTTTGGTAGAAGTTTGAGAGTTTTTTTTATTACTGACTCAATTTCATTGCTGGTAATCACTCTGTTCACATATTCTATTTATTCCTGATTCAGATCTCAGAAATTATATGTTTCTTTTTTTTAAGATTTTATTTATTTGACAGAGAGAGACACAGCAAGAGAGGGAAACAAGGGGAGTGGGAAAGGGAGAAGCAGGCTTCCGGCCAAGCAGGGAGCCCAATGTGGGGCTCGATCCCAGGACCCTGAGATCATGACCCGAGCCGAAGGCAGATGCTCAACAACTGAGCCACCCAGGCACCCCAGAAATTATATATTTCTAAGAATTTATGAATTTTATCTAAATTGTCCAGTTTGTTCACATACAATTTTTTATAATGGTCTCTTATAATCCTTTGCATTTCTGTAGTGTTGTTTATTTCTCTTCTGTCATTTGTGATTTTGTTTGAGTCTTCTCTCTCTTCCTATTTTTGTTTTTTGTTTTTGATGAGTCTGGCTAAAGGTTTACCAATTTTGTTGATTCTTTTCAAAGAACCAACTCTTGGTTTCATTGGTCTGTTCTATTCTTTTTCACTTTCTATTTTGTTTATTTCTGCTCTAATATTTAATAATTTCCTTACTTCTACTGGTTTGGGATTTGTTCTTCTTTTTCTACATCCATTAGCTGTAAGGTTAGGTTGTTTATTTGGGAATTTTCTTGCTTCTTAAGTAGGCCTCTATTGTTATACACTTGCCTCTTATGACAGCTTTTGCTGCTATCACAATGATTTTGGTCCAGTGTGTTTTCATTTTTGTTTGTCCCCATGAGTTTCTTGATTTCCTCTTTGATTTTGGTTGACCCATTCATTGTTCAGTAGCATATTATTTAACTTCCATGTATTTGTGCTCTTTCTAGATTTCTTCTTGTAGTTGATTTCTAGTTTCATAACATGGTCAGAAAAGATGCATGCTAAGACTTCAGTCTTTTAAAATTTATTGAGACTTGTTTTGTGGCCTAACATGTGATCTATCCAGAGAATGTTCTATGTGCACTTGAAAAGAATGTGTATTCTGCTGTTTTAGTGTAGAATGTTCTAAATATATCTGTTAGATCCATCTGGTCCAATGTGTCCAAAGCCATTCTTCCCTTCCTGATTTTTTGTTTGGGTGGTCTGTTCATCAATGTAAGTGGCATGGTAAAGTCCTCTACTATTGTATTACTATTGATTACTTTCTTTATGTTTGTTATTAACTGCTTTATGTATTTGGGTCCTTCCATGTTGGATGTGTAAATATTTACAATTGTTCTCTCTTTGTGTTGGATTTTTCCCTTTATGATTATGCAGTGCCCTTCTTTGTCCTTGCTACAGTTTTTGTTTTAAAGTCTGTTTTGTCCAATATAAGTATTGCTACCCCAGCTCTCTTTTCACTTCCATTTGCATGATAAATGCTTTTCTGTCCCTTCGCTTCCTTTTTTTTTTTTTTGGTTTTGAGGAAAAAATTTTATAATGGTACATAAAGTGCATAGTAGTATACTTAGTAAGTTCTTCACATATTGTAGTTGTGTGTGTTTTTTAATCACTTATCCATCCATATCTTCTTTCCATAATTTTTTTCATATTCATGCAGAAAAATTTTAGTTCTTTTTTATTTTATTTTTTACATTTTTTATTTAAATTCAATTAATTAACATTTAATGTATTATTAAATGCATGGTTTCAGAGGTAGAGGTCAGGATTCATCAGTCTTATATAATACCCAGTGCTCATTACATCATGTACCCTCCTTAATGTCTATCACCAGTTAACCCATCCCCCCACCTTCCTCCCCTCCAGTTTGTTTGCTATGATTCAGAGTCTCTTATGATTTGTCTCCCTCTCTGGTTTTGTCTTGTTTTATTTTTCCTCTCTTCTCCTATGATCCTGTTTTATTTCTTAAAGTCCACATATAGGCAAGATCATATGATAGTTGTCTTTCTCTGATTGACTTATTTCACTTAGCATAATACCCTCTAATTCCATCCATGTCATTGCAAATGGCAAGATTTCATATTTTTGATGGCTGAGTAGTATTCCATTGTGTGTGTGTGTGTGTGTGTGTGTGTGTGTGTGTGTGTGTGTGTGTGTGTCTCACATCTTCTTTATCCATTCATCTGGGCTCTCTCCATAGTTCAGCTATATACCCAGTAGAGCAACAGCTGGGTTGTACAGTAGCTCTATTTTCAACTTTTTGAGGAACCTCCATACAGTTTTCCAGAGTGGCTGTACCAGCTTGCATTCCCACCAGCAGTGTAAGAGGGTTCCCCTTTCTCTACATCCTTGCCAACATCTGTCATTTCCTCACTTGTTAATTTTAGCCATTCTGACTGGTGTGAGGTGGTATCTCATTGTGGTCTTGATTTGCATTTCCCTGTTATCGAGGGATGTTGAACATTTTTTTCATGTGTCAGTTGGCCATTTGTATGTCATCTTTGAAGAAGTGTCTTGTTCATGTCTTCTGCCCATTTCCTGACTGAACTATTTGCTTTTTGGGTGTTGAGTTTGATAAGTTCTTTATAGATTTTAAATACTAGCCCTTTATCTGATATGTCATTTGCAAGTATCTTCTCCCTTTCTGTCAGTTGTCTTTTGGTTTTGTCAACTGTTTCCCTTACTGTGCAAAAGCTTTTTATCTCGATGAAGTCCCAATAGTTCATTTTTGGCTTTCTCTTGCCTTTGGAGATGTGTCTAGCCAGAAGTTGCTACAGCTGAGGTCAGTGAGGTTGCTGCCTGTGTTCTTCTCTAGGATTTTGATGGATTCCTGTTTCACATTTAGGTCTTTCATCCATTTTGAGTCTATTTTTGTGTATGATGTAAAGAATGGTCCAGTTTCATTCTTCTGCATGTGGCTGTCCAATTTTCCCATCACCATTTGTTGAAGAGGCTGTGACAGTCTTTTTTCCATGGGATAGTCTTTCCTACTTTGTCAAAGATTAGCTGACCATAAAATTGAGGGTCCATTTCTGGGTTCTGTATTCTGTTCCATTGATCTATATGTCTGCTTTTGTGCCAGTACCATACTGTCTTGATGATTATAGCTTTGTAATAGAGCTTGAAGTCCAGAATTGTGATGCCACCAGTTTGGGTTCTCTTTATTCAGGGTCTTTTCTGGTTCCATACACATTTTAGGATTATTTGTTCCAGCTCTGTGAAAAAAAGGTGATGGTATTTTGATAGGGATTGCACTGAATGTGTGGATTGCTTTAGGTAGCATAGCCACTTTAACAATATTCGTTCTTCCAATCCATGAGCATGGAACTTTTTCCATTTCTTTGTATCTTCCTCAATTTCTTTCACAAGTATTCTATAGTTTTCTGAGTACAGATTCTTTGTCTCTTTGGTGAGGTTTATTCCTAGGTATCTTATGGTTTGGGGGCAGTTGTAAATGAGATCAACTCCTTAATTTGTCTTCTGTCTCATTGTTAGTGTATAGAATTGCAACTGATTTCTGTGCATTGATTTTATAGCCTGCCACATTGCTGAATTCCTGTATGAGTTCTAGCAATTTTGGGAAGGAGCCTTTTGGGTTTTCCACATAGAGTATCATGTCATCTACAAACAGTGAGAGTTTGACTTCATTTTTGCCAAATCAGATGCTTTGTATTTCTTTTTGTTGTCTGATTGCTAAGGCTAGGACTTCTAGTACTGTGTTGAACAGCAGTGGTGTTAGTGACCATCCTGGCCATCTTCCTGATCTTAGGGGAAAACCTCTTAGTTTCAAGAATGATATTCACCATGGGCTTTTTGTAGATGGCTTTTATTATATTGAGGTATGTTCCCTCTTTCCCTGCACTGTGAAGAATTTTAATCAAGAAAGGATGCTGTACTTTGTCAAATGTTTTTCTACATCTATCGAGAGGATCATATTGGTTCTTATCCTTTCTTTTATTAATGTAGTATATCACATCGATTGATTTGCAGATGTTTAAACAAACTTGCAGCCCAAGAATAAAGCCCAATTGGTTTTATTGAATAATTCTTTTAATATACTGTTGGGTCCTATTGGCTAGTATTTTGGCGAGAATTTTTGCATCCATGTTCATCAGGGATATTGGTATATAATTCTTTTTGGTGGGGTGTTTGTCTGGTTTGGGGATCAAGGTAATGCTGGCCTCATAAAATGAGCTTGGAAGTTTTCCTTCCATTTCTATTTTTTGGAACAGTTTCAGGAGAATAGGTATTGATTCTTCTTTAACTATTTGGTAGAATTCCCCTGGGAAGCTATCTGGCCCTGGGCTCTTGTTTCAATTTCCTTGCCAGCTATGGGTCTGTTCAGGTCTTCTATTTCTTCCTGGTTCAGTTTTGGTAGTTTGTACATCTCTAGGAATGCATACATTTCTTCCAGATTGCCTAATTTTTTGGCATATATTTGCTCATAATATGTTCTTATAATTGTTTGTATTTCTTTGGTGTTTGGTTGTGATTGCTTTCATTCATGATTTTATTTATTTGGATCCTTTTTCTTTTCTTTTTAATAAGCCTGGCCAGGGGTTTATCAATCTTACTAATTCTTTCAAAGAACCAGCTCCTAGTTTTGTTGATCTGTTGTACTGTTCCTTTGGTTTCTATTTCATTGATTTCTGCTCTAATCTTTATTATTTCTCTTCTCCTGCTGGGCTCAGGTTTTATTTGCTGTTCTTTCTCCAGCTCCTTTAAGTGTAAGGTTAGGTTGTGTATTTGAGACCTTTCTTGTTTCTTGAGAAAGGTTTGTATTGCTATATACTTCCCTGTTAGAACCACCTTTGCTGCATCCCAAAAGTTTTGAACAGTTGTGTTTTCATTTTCATTTGTTTCCATGAATTTTCTAAATTCTTCCTTAGTTTCCTGGTTGATCCATTCATTCTTTAGTAGGTTGCTCTTTAGCTTCCATGTATTTGAGTTCTTTCCAAATTTCCTCTTGTGCTTGAGTTCCAGTTTCAAAGCATCATAATACAAAAATATGCAGGGAATGATACCAATCTTTTGGTACTGGTTGAGACCTGATTTGTGACCCAGTATATGATTTATTCTGGAGAATGTTCTGTGTGTACTTGGGAAGAATGTGTATTCTGTTGCTTTAAGATGGAATGTTTTGAATAGATCTGTAAAGTCCATGTGGTCCAGTGTATCATTCAAAGCCCTTGTTTCCTTGTTGATCTTTTGCTTAGATGATCTGTCCATTGAGGTGAGTGGGATTTTAAAGTCCCCTAGTGTTATTGTATTATTATCAATGCGTTTCTTTAATTTTGTTATTAATTGACTTATATAATTGGCTGCTCCCATGTTAGGTGCATAAATATTTATAATTGTTAGATCTTCTTGTTGGATAGACCCTTTAATTATGATATAGTGTCCTTCCTCATCTCTTATTACAATCTTTGGTTTAAAATCTAATTTGTCTGATATAAGGATTGCCACCCCAGCTTTCTTTTGATGTCCATTAGCATGATAAATGGTTTTCCACCCACTCACTTTCAATCTGGAGGTATCTTTGGGTCTAAAATGAGTCTCTTGCAGAGAGCATATGGATGGGTCTTGCTTTTTTTTTTTATCCAATTTGATACCCTGTGTCCTTTGATTGGGGCATTTAGCCCATTTACATTCAATGTAACTATTGAAAGATATGAATTTGGTGCCATTGTCTTACCAGTAAAGTTACTATTACTTTATATTGTCTCTTTTCCTTGCTGGTATGTGTTACTTTTGGGCTCTCTCTTTGCTTAAAGGATCCCTTTTAATATTTCTTATAGGGCTGGTTTGGTGATTACAAATTCTTTTACTTTCTCTTTGTCCTGGAAGCTTTTTATCACTCCTATTTTGAATGATATCCTAGCTGGATAAAGTATTCTTGGCTGCATATTTTTCTCACTTAGCACACTGAATATATCATTCCAGTCCTTTCTGGCTTGCCAGGTCTCTGTGGATAGGTCTGCTGCCAGGCTAATATTTCTACTTTTGTAAGTTACAGAACTCTTATCCCAAGCTGCATTCAGGATTTTCTCTTTGTCTTGAGATTTGCAAGTTTCACTGTTACATGTCAGGATGTTGACCTATTTTTATTGATTTTGAGGGGCTTCTCTGTGCCTCCTGGACTTGGATGCTGTTTCTTTACCCAGATTAGGGAAGTTCTCTGCTATAAGTTGTTCCAATATACCTTCTGCCCTTCTCTCTCTCTCTTCTTCTGGGATCCCAATTATTCTAATATTGTTTCACTTTGTGGTATCACTTATGTCTTGAATTCTCCCCATGTGATCCAGTAGTTGTTTATCTGTCTTTTTCTCAACATCTTTATTCTCCATCATTTTGTCTTTTATATCACTAGTTCTCTCTCAGCCTCATTTATCCTAGCAGTTAGAGCCTCCATTTTTTATTGCATCTCATTAATAGCCTTTTTTATTTCAACTTGGTTAGATTCTGGTTCTTTCATTTCTCCAGAAAGGGTTCTCTAGTGTCTTCTATGCTTTTTTTCAAGCCCAGCTAGTATCTTTATAACCATGATTCTGAACTCTAGTTCTGACATCTTACTTATGTCCATACTGATTAGGTCCCTGGCAGTCAGGAGTGCCTCTTGTTCTTTTTTTTTTTTTTTAAGGTGAATTTTTCTGTCTTGTCATTCTATCCAGAGAAGAACAGATGAATGAGAGAACAAAATACAAAAATGGCAACAGTGACCCCAGAGGAATATACACTAAACAAATCAGAAGAGACCTGAAACTGGGGGAAAAAAGAAAGATAATCAGACAGGTGAACAGAATAGAGCAATACACTGGGTCCTGTGTGTATTTTGGTCCATTTGTTAGAAAACTAGATCCCAAAATTGTGAAGAAAGAAAAACTTACATATATGCAAAAATAAAATGAAACACAATGAAAGGATAGAATGCAACTGTAAGAATGAAAATGAAAATACAAGAAAAAGCAAAAGAGGAGAAAAAAAGAGCAGTATAAAAGGAAGGGATGTAAACAGACAGGTGAACAGAACAGAGTAATACACTACATCCTGAGGGTATTTATGTTGTATTTGGTTGCATTTTGTTTGTTACACTACGTCTGAAAATTGTAAAGAAATATATATACACACACACACACACACACATATATATATGTATATATACACACACACATGTGTGTGTGTATATATACATATATATACATATATATGTGTACATACATACATATATACACACCCCAAAGTAAAGTACATTGAAAGGATAGAATGTATAGAATGTAACTGTAAAGATGAAAATTAAAAAAGGCTTTAACAAAACAACAACAAAACAAAAAAAATAAAGACAAAAAGAAGAAAAGAGAGTATGATCAGGCAGGTGAATGGAACGGAGTGATACACTAGATTTTGGTTGAGTTAGAAGAAACTACAACCCAAAATTGTAAAGAAAGAAAAACTTGTATGTACACAAAAATAAAATTAAATTCAATGAAGGGATAGAGTGTAACTGTAAAAATGAAAATTAAAGATTTTTTAAAAAGAGTTGATAAAGTGGTTGATAAGGGAAAGAAGAAAAAATTTTTTAAATTAAAACAGGAAGACTAAAGAATCATGGGGAAAAAACCATGAATTCTATGTGCAGTATTCACTTAGCCCTGGAGTTCTGCAGTTCTCATTAATAGGTAAACTTGGCCTTGGCTGGATGTTCTTGATGATCTTCTAGGAGAGGGGTCTATTGTTTTGATTCTCAAGTATCTTTGTCCGGGGTGGAATTGCACCACCCTTGCCAGGAGGCCAGGCTAAGTAATCTGCTCGAGTTTGCTGTATATGGCTTTTGTTCCCTCAGGGCTCTCTGCACAGCTTTAGAGGATGAGAATGAAAATGATGGCCTAATCTGCAGGCCGGAACGAAGAGCTCAGGCCCCATTCCTCACTGCATCCTCAGGGAAAGGCAGTCAATCACTCCTGTCTCCCTGGTCTCTGTTTGCACTCCATGTTCACCTGGCCTGTGACCGAGCATTTCTGTCTCAGGCAATAGACCCTGTTTTGGGTCTCCAAACCCTGCAGGCTCCTGTAGCTTTCACCTGTGCCACTCCTCCCAGAGGAGGAAGAAGGGTTTCGCCTGTTCTGCCACTTGCTGGGCCCCTGCTCTGAGAGCAGTCTCTGGACTATGCCTCAGTTCATGGTTTATGGCAACCCTGGGGCTGAGAACCCACTCCTGGGCTTGCCAATTGCAGCCAGTTTCCCTGCTCTGATGCCTGGGAGCATTGCAGCACTCAAGCACCCCTGGTCTTCCTGTGACCCCAAGGATCCTGAGACCTCACTGTCCCACCTACGGTTCTGCCCCCACTTAGCCACTTAAGTCCCTTTCAGGCCAGGACATCCCTCACTGGAGAAAACTTCTAAAAGTTCTGATTCTGCACTCTGCTGCTATATCACTTCTGATAGCCGACTGACAGAGGCTTCCTCCACCCACGGTTTATCTTCCCATATGTTGCCTCGGATTCACTTCTCCATACATTTGACCTTGCAAAAAGTGGTCACTTTTCTATTGTAGAGTTGCAGCTATTCTTTTGTTAGATCTCTGGTTGAGCTTGCAGGTGTTCAGAATGATTTGATAGCTGTCTAGCTGAATTCCTGGGACCAGATGAAATTTAGGTCTCCTACTGTCCCAACATCTTGGACTCCTCCCCATCCCTTCAGTTTCATTGTGCATGTTTTTTGTTCTGACACGAGTCTCTTGTAAGCAGTATATATATGGGCCTCACATTTTATCCATTTTGTCACCCTATGTCTTTGATTAGAGTATTTAGTCCATTTAAATTGAAAGTAATTATTGACAAGTGTGTATTTATTACCATTTTGTTACTTGGGGTTTTGGGGTTTTTTTGTTTGTTTTGGTTGTTTTGTAGTTCTCTTTTTCCTTATTCTTTTACTCTCTTCTCTCATGGCTAGTTTGCTTTCTTTAGTGACATACTTGGATTCCCTTCTCTTTATTTTTTGTGTATCTGTTACTGGTTTTTGATTTGTGGTTACCATTAGGTTCATATGTAACATTTTATACAATAGCAGTCTATATTAAGTTTATGGTCACTTAAGTTTGTCATTCTAAAAGCACTAAATTTTTACTCTTCTCCCCCCCCCCCATGTTTTGGGTACACTGTATCATACTCTACATTCTTTTATTTTGTGAATCCTTTGAGTGACTTTTATAGGCACCTATTTTTACTGATTTTGTGCTTCCTACTTTTCTTATTCCTGCTTATGGTCTTTCCTTTCCACTCAAAGAGTACCCTTTAGCATTTGTCATAGGGCTGGTTTACTGGTATGAATTCTTTTATCTTTTATGTGTCTGGAAAATTCTTCATCTCTCCTTCTAGTCTGAATGATAGCCTTGCTGGACAGAGTTTTCTTGGCTGTGGGTTTTTCCTTTTAGTTTTTTAAATATATCATGCCACTCCCTTCTGTCCTGTAACAGTTGCTGAAAAAAACAGTTGGTATTGGGGGGGGGGTCCTTACATGTAACTATTTCCTTTTCTCTTGCTGCTTTTAAATTTTTCTCTTTACCACTACTTTTTGCCATTTTAATTACTGCATATCTTGGTATGGATATCCTTGGATTGATTTTGTTAGGGGTTCTCTGTGCCTCCTAGACCTGGATTTCGGTGTCCTTTCCAGAATTTGGGAATTTTTCAGCTATTATTTCATCAGATAAATTTTCTGCCCCCTTTTCTCTCTCCTCCTTCTGGGATCCCTACAATGTGAATGTTTTCATGCTTCATGGTGTTGCTGAGTTCCCTTAATATATTCTCATTTTTTAACCAGTCCTTTTTCTTTATTCTAGTCAACTTTATTGCTTTCCATTACTCTGTCCTCCAAGTCACTGATCCATCCTTCTGCTTCCTCTAGTGTATTATACATTCCACCTAATGTATTTCTAATTTCAGTTATTTATTTCTTCATCTCTGATTGGTTCTTTTTTATGTTTCCTATCTCTTTGTTGAGGGTCTCACTGAGTTCCTACACTCTTTTCTCAAGTCCAGTGAGTATCCTTGTGACCATTACCTTAAATTTTCTATTGGGCATGTTACTTATCTCTCTTTCATTTAGCTTTCTTGCGGTGATTTTGTCCTGTTCTTTCATTTGGGACATATTCTCCTGTCTATTTTTCTTGTTTGTCTGTCTGTTTTTGTGTTTTAGTAAAGTCAGCTGTGTCTCTTGCTCCTGAAAGTAGTGGCCTTATGAAGAAGAGGTCCTGTATTGTCTTGTGGTGCAATGTCCCCTGTTCACCAGAACCCGACTTCAGGGGTGTCTCCCATGGGTGTCGTGTGTGCCCTATGGTTGTATCTTGGCCACATTTTTCTTCAGTCCAGTCATCTACAAGTAATCTTTGCCTATTGTGGGCAGGGTTTGGTCCCTGTGTTATTGGTGGGCCTGTCTGGAGCCTCCTTGGACTTCATTGTAGTCAAACCAGGCATTAACCAGAGATGCAGTAGGACCAACCTGCAGGCACTTTCCCTGTGTTTTCCCTGAGAAGCTTTGATTGGTGGGCAGTACTAAAAGTCAGACCCCCTGTCTGCCTCCAGCCCACTGATGGGGCAGAGTCAAACTGCTGGTTTATGTGCCTTACTTTCCCTCTCTCTGAGGCAGGAGTCACTTTGGAATAGTGCTGGCCCCTGTCAAGGCTGCTTGCCCACTGCTATGGCTGTGGTACCACTTTGTTTTTAGTTTGTTTAGTTGGGTTTTTTTTTTTAAGATTTTATTTATTTCAGAGAGAAAGAAGGAGAGAGAGCTCGAGTATGAGTGAGGGGAGGAGGAGAGGGAGAAGCAGACTCCCTGCTGAGCAAAGAGCCTGATGCCCGATGTGGAACTCAGTCTCAGGACCCTGGGATCATGACCTGATCCAAAGGCAGATGCTTAACTGACTGAGCCACCCCAATTCCCCTGTGACACCACTTTGGATGGACATCCAACAAGGGTGTGTTGGAGGAAGTGGGTCTGCAGAAGAATGCAGTGTGGGGCATGTGGTGCCAGCAAGATCCATGCCAGCCCTCTGCTAGAGGGGACCTATAGCCCCCAAAACCTCCTTCCAAGGAAGGCTGGAGGGGTGGATCTGCAGAAGAGCTTGGGGTGGAGGGGTGCACTGTTAATAGGCAAAATGGAGAATGTTGGTGTTACACTGGTCCCCAGATGTTGTATATCTAGACTGGGGGCCTGGGGAGTGAAAGAGCACCTGCCAGCTCTTTTGTTCTTGGAAAAGTCTCCTGAAGATCCCTGCACCTCCAGCACAGGCTCTAAGATTAGTAAACAAACCTCCACCCCATATATCCCAAGTGTTTTCAAACCACTGCTTCTATGCTGTATCTCAGCTGGGCTCTTGTGCTGTCTCTTTAAGGGTGGGAACTCAGTTTCCTGTAGTCCTCAGGATTTCCCTGAGCCTGGCCAGCCAATTTTTAAAGTTCCAGGTGTTAAGCCCACTGATTGTAAGAACTAGTGAAGTTATACACCTCTGGTTTTCAAAGCTAAATATTGCGGGGACTCGTCTTCCCAGTGCCTGTTGTGGGGTCTGCTCCTCTGTCTTCTCCACACCAGTGGTGTCCTTTCCTCCCACAGACCGTCCTGAGGCTCAGTGTGGCTCCCACCTGCATCTCTTCCCTTCCTACCCTCTCCAGGGTGGCCTGTTCTCTACACTTAGTTATGAAGACTCTGCTCTACCGGTATGCAGGTCATTTTCTGGTTTATTTGCACTGATGCGAGTGTTATCTAGGTGTATTTGTGGACACATTGAACCTAGGATCATCCTTCTCTGCTGTCTTTTTTGGAAGTGTTTGGTTGTTTTTCAATAAGAATTTATACTTTCCTTCGTGATGGTCTTGCATATTTTTTTAGTATAGTTACACACAGTGTTTCATTCTGGTCTTGCATATCTTTGTTAAATTCATTCCTAGACATACAGCTGCTGCAAATGGAAGCTGTTTTTTTAATATTACATTTGGATTGTTTCCAGTTTTTCCTATGATAGATAATGCTGCTATTATATGTTCCTTGTTGTGCGTGTTCCCACGTTTCTATTGACTGTGTACCTTGGAATATAATGTTTGTGTTTAGAGTAATGAATCTCAAACTTGAATAGATGATGTCCAAAAACAGTTGTACCAATTCACACTTCACTGTAAATTGTTTGAAATTTCCATGTGTTCCATGTCTTTACCAATAATTAGAATTCTTAGTCTTTTTATTTTTATCCACTGGGTGGGTGTGGGTGCACAGCTAGATCTCATTATGGATTTAATTTGCATTTCTATTACTAACAAAATTGGGAAAGTTTTCACAGGTTTATTAGCCACTTGGATGTCCTTTGTTATGAACTAACTCTTTAATTTCCTTGCCCATTTTTCTCCTGAATTTTTGGGTTTTTTCCCAACTGAGTTGTAGGAATTCTTTACGTATTCGGGATTTCAACTCTATTATTTGTTATCTGTATTTCAAGAACCCTCCTCTCTGTATTTTGCCATTTCTGTATTGTGGGTTTTTTTAAGATTTTATTTATTTGACAGCAAGAGAGATCACAAGTAGGCAGAGAGGCAGGCGGGGGNAGAGGGCCCGATGCGGGCCTCGATCCCAGGACCCTGAGATCATGACCTGAACTGAAGGCAGAGGCTTTAACCCACTGAGCCACCCAGGCGCCCTACCGTTTCTGTGTTTTATGAGTATCTTTTGGTTAACAGACATTTTAGTTCTAACATAGTCAATTATCATTCTTTCTCTTTATAAAGTTAGTGTTTTTGTATCCTGATTGAAAAACCTTTCCCTGAGTTTAAGAAGACACTCTCCCATGATATCTTACAGCTTATTACATTTAGAATTGATTTTTGTGTGTGGTGTGAGGTAAGGGTCAAGTTTAATCTTTCTCCCTATGGTTATCTAATTATTTCAGCACATTGGTTCGTAAGACTTTTATTTCTTTATTGCCGAGTCACGTGGTTCAGTTTCTGAACTTTCTATTCTGTTCATTGATCTTTCATCTCTCTGTGTGCCTGTCACATAACTCTCTTACTTACCACTGTTTTCTAATAAGTCCTGATTTCAGGGCAAAGGAGCCCCCTTGTCTTGTTCTTTTTCACATAGTGTAATATTGGCTTTAGGAGTAGAATTTTGTGATTCATCACTTAGATATAACTCCCAGTGTTCATCATAACAAGTGCTCTCCTTAATACCCATCACCCAGTTAGCCCATCCCTCACCCACCTCCCTCTCAGTTTGTACGCTGTCTCTTATGGGGGGACACCTGGGTGGTTCAGTCATTAAGCATCTGGCTTCAGCTCAGGTCATAATCTCAGGGCCCTGGGATCAAGCCCTGCGTTGGGCTTCCTGCTCTGAGGGAAGCCCGCTTCTCCCTCTCCCATTCCCCCTGCTTATGTTCCCTCTCTCGCTGTCTCTCTGTCAAATAAATAAATAAAATCTTTAAAAAAAATCGTTTAGGGTTTGCTTTCCTCTCATTTTTTCCCCTTCCCTTGTTTATCTGCTTTGTTTCTTAAATTCCACATATGAGTGAAATCATATGGTATTTGTCTTCTCTGATCGACTTATTTAACTTAGCATGATACTCTCTAGTTCTATCCACTTTGTTGCAAATGGCAGGATTTCACTCTTTTTTATGGCTGAGTAATATTCTATTGTTTATAAATACCACAGTCTCCTTTATCCATTCATCTGTTGATGGACATCTGGACTCTTTCCATATTTTGGCTATTATGGACATTGCTGCTATAAACATTGGGGTGCATGTGTCCCTTTGAATCACTATGTTTGTAGGGTTCTTTTCTTTTAAAAAAAAAGATTTATTTACTTATTTGACACAGAGAGAGAGAGATCACAAGTAGGCAGAGAGGCAGGCAGAGAGAGAGAGAGAGAGAGAGGAGGAAGAAGCAGGCGTCCTGCTGAGCAGGGAGCCCGATGCGGGCCTCGACCCCA
Source organism: Ailurus styani (assembly GCA_002007465.1). Classification (NCBI taxonomy): domain Eukaryota; kingdom Metazoa; phylum Chordata; class Mammalia; order Carnivora; family Ailuridae; genus Ailurus; species Ailurus styani. The sequence goes on along the minus strand of LNAC01000143.1, from coordinate 1,919,939 downwards.
GGACCCTGAGATCATGACCTGAGCTGAAGGCAGAGGCTTTAACCCACTGAGCCACCCAGGCGCCCTGTAGGGTTCTTTTCAATCCTCATGTTGGGTATAGAGATTACTAAAAAATAAAAAAAAGAAAGCTTATATATTTTTTATTAGATTTATTCCTAGATATTTTTGATACTGTTATGAATCATATCTCTTTAAAATTTTTATTGTCTAAATGTTTATTGTTGCTCTGGCATGCAGTTTGTTTTATTAACCTTGCAATTAGCAATCTCACCAAACTTTCTTATTCTAATTTATCTGTAAATTCTTTTGGATTTTATGGTACATGCTTACATCATGTGAAAATAATCTATTGTATTTTTTCCTCTTCAATTTTATTTTTTTCTAGCACTGGCTCTAAACTTTGGTCCAGTGTTGAATTAGAAATGATGATAGCAGTCATCCTTGTTCTGTTCCTGCTCTAAAAAGAAAAACTTTCAAGTCTCTCACCAATTACTTTAGGGTGTATGTATGTGTGTGTTTTATTTATTTAATTTTTTTATTTAAGAAAGTGCACATGCAAGTGAGGTTTAGAGGAGGAGAGGGGGAAGGAGAGGGACAAACAGACTGCAGAGAGCCATGCAGGGCTCAATCTCATGACCCTGAGATCATGACTAGAGAAGAGAGTTGGACATTCAAATGACTGAGCCACCCCGGCACCCTTGCATATGTTTTAGATACTCCCTATCAGATTAAGAAATTCCTTAATTTGCTGCTTTTATCATCAATGGATATTAAATTTTATCAAAAGATTTTTAAGTCCTTAAGATGACATAATATGATTGCATTAGTGAATTATCCTTATATTCCTAGAATAGACACAATTTTGTTGTGCTCTATTATTTTTCATAAATTGCTGGATATTTAATTTTAATTAAGAGTTAACCTTAAGAATTTCTATATACATGTCATAAGTATGATTGGGTATACTTTTTCTTTTCTCATAATATTCTTTTCAAATTTTGACTTCATAAACCAGAATTGGGTTGTGTTTCCTCTTTTAAAATTCTCTTAATGAGTTCATATAAGTTGATATGTTTTTTCCTTAAATATAATGTAGAATTCTCTAGTGAAGCCACATTGGCTGCAGTGTGGGGGTTTGGTCTCATTTTCTTTGTGGGGCAAATTTTAAATTGTGGTTTAGTTTCTTTATTAGATATGGAATTATTTATAATTTTATTTATTCTACCCATTTTTGGTAGGGTGTATTTTTCCAAGCACTTGTCCGTTTTATCTAAATGTGCAAATGTCTTGGCATCACATTGTTCAAAATATCATTGTATTCTTTTTTTTTATGGTGAAAAAATTGTATTTAGATTTAGCCAGCTGGACTCAGTTTAGATGATCCCAATTTTGTTGGCAACATCCAAAGCATCATAGTCAGGGGCCAAACACATGCCTTCTTCTCTCCATCAGGCCTGACCGAGGTGTTGACCTTGGCCATGTCAATATCGTAGAGCTTCTTCTCAGCCTGTTTGATCTGGTGCTTGTTGGCCCTGTCATCCACAATGAACCCAAGTGTGTTGTTGTCTTCTGTTTTCTTCACGGCTGACTCGGTAGTCGGGGAACTTGATGATGGCATAGTGATCAAGCTTATTTCTCCGGGGGGCGCTCTTTCGAGGATATTTGGGCTGCCTTCGGAGTCACAGATTCTTGGGTCGTCGGAACGTAGGTGACGTGCAAATCTTTTTTTTGTGACTGTAGAGGCCTTTCAGCTCTGCTTTCTTAGCCTTCAAAGCCTTTGCTTTGGCTTCGGCTTTGGGAGGGGCAGGGGCTTCCTTCTTAGCTTTCCACGCCATCTTTGTAAAAGGGAGTATCATTGTATTCTAATGTCTATCATGGTGGTCCCTGTTTTATTCTTATATTATTTTCTTGTTTTGATTAGTCTCATCAGAGATTTATCAATTTTATTAGTTTTGTTAGATTTATCAGTTTTTAAAGTACCAAGTTTTTTTTGGCTTTTTGATTGTTTCTTTTGTTTGTTTCCTAGTTCATTAATTATTATTATATTTGGTGTTTCCTTTTTTCCACCTTCTTTGGTTTAATTTGTTCTTTGCTTAAAAACTTCTTTAGAGGGGTTATTCATAGATTTTCAGCATTTTCTTTTCTATTTAGTATTTCAGGCTATAAATTTCCCTCTAAGAATTTTTTAACTTCATCCACAAATTTTTATATGTAGTATTTTTATTGCTATTTAGTTCAAAATGTTTTCTAATTTCCATTGTGCTTATTTCTTTGACCCATGTATTATGTGGAAGTATACTTTATTTTTAAACATTTGAGTATTTTGTAATTTTCTTTTAGAAGTTGATTTCTAGTTGCATGGCATTGTGGTCAGAGAATATATTGCCTATTTTTTTTTAGTTCTTAGAAATTTCCTTATACTTGCCTTATGGTCCACAATTTGGTCAATTTGGTCAAATCTTTTCTGTGCTCTTGAAAGTGTAATAGGCATTGTTGTGAACAGTGCTCTGTATCTGTTAGGTCCTTTGTTAATTTTTTTTTTTTAAGATTTTATTTATCTATTTGTCAGAGAGAGAGACCACAAGCAGGCAGAGTGGCAGGCAGAGGTAGAGGGAGAAGCAGGCTCCCTGCCAAGCAAGGAGCCCAATGTGGGACTCGATCCCAGGACCCTGGGATCATGACCTGAGCCGAAGGCAGCTGCTTAACCAACTGAGCCACTCGGGCGTCCCTGTTAATTGTTTTAATGCAAATGTTCTGTATCCTTACATTTTATTTTGGTTTGATTGAAATTTTACAATATAATTCCTCCCTCCCCCACCCTCACCATTAGCTTCAAAGTCAAATATTACTTTGTTATTCCTGTAGCAATTATGCTAAAGATTTCAACTTGCATCCTCCATTTAGCTATTGGGATTTGTATCTTGCAATCTACCTGAACTCTGACTAATTTTAGGTTTTAGCCAGTGGATTTACTTGGAATTTTCTTGTCTGCAAGTGAGAAAATTTTGTTTCTTCTGTTTTTATCCCTATACATTGTGTTTCTTTTTCTTACTGCACTGATTAAGCCTTATAGTACAGTGTTAAATAGGAACAGTGAATAATGGGCATTTTATTTAGTTCCTGGCTTCAAAGGGAATGGTGTCAACAATTCAACATTAATATGATGTACAGGTTTCCTGCTATCTGAAAGTAGAGCATTCCTATCAAAACTTTTGTAAGCCAAAATAGTGTGAAATAAAGAAGCAATTACCATTAATTTATATGGAAAATTTTTAGAGCATTCCCAGACAAGAAAAAATAACCCATCTTAGCATTTTCTGGTATCTTAGGACACATCTTGCTAATGGATGCACAAAATAAATCAAAGTAAACCACAGATGCTCACAGACACAGTTCAAAGCAGCAATGGCTTGATGCTAGATGCTAAGTGTAGTTCCCAGGGAAGGAGCTTGGCAGTATCACTCTCACTGTTCAGTGTGTGCTGCCTCTGTAAGTACTCACTGCAAAATAAATGCTGAACAGAATTTCTGTGTTTTTTTTTCCCTTTTTTCCATAAAAGTGAAAATCCTCTTCAGATTGCTTTCACTTAGCAAGAACAGGTCCTAACATGGGTTTTTCATAAAAGTGAAGTGGCATTATGTTGGGAAAAAAATGGAAGATACTTACACCTGGTAGGTATTTTGGTAGATTCCCTTTTTCAAGTTAAAGAGGTTTCTGGGGCACCTGGGTGGCTCAGTAAATTAAGCATCCAACTCTTGATTTCAGCTTAGGTCATGATCTCAGGTTTGTGAGATTGAGCAGTGTGTCAGGCTTTGTGCTGGGTGTGGAGTCTGCTTAAGATTCTCTCTCCCTCCCTTTCCCCCCCTGCATCCCACTAACATGTGCCTTCTCTCTCTCTCTCAAAAAAACAAAAAAACAAAAAAACAAAATAAGCAAAAATAAAAATTTCCTAGTTTTACTTGGCTCTTAAAACTATGAATATATACTAAATTTTAGTGTTTTTTCCTGCATTTATTGAGATGATTACAAGGTATAACTCTTAATCTGTAACTATAATATATCACATTAATATAGATTTCTGATATAAGATTATTTTTGCATTTTTGAGATAAAAGGAATGTGATACTGATAATGTATTTTTTCTGCTGCTGGATTCACTTTGCAAGTACTTTAAATTTTAACATTTATCTTCCTAAGTGACATTAGTCTAAAGTTACCTTTTATTATATTTTTGCAATTTGGAAATCTATTATATTAGTGTTAGTAAATGAGCTGTAAATTTTTCTATTATTTTTTACCAGTATCTAAAAGAATTTATAAAAGACAGGAATTACTTCTTATAGATTTGGTAACAATGTCATCTTGTTCTTTTGGAGGGAGGTGGTAAGAAAGACTGTAAATATAATTTTTAATGCAATGTCATTTTATTCAGGTTTTCCCTTTCTGAGTCAATTTTTTAAATTAATACTTTCATTTAAAATTTTAAGGCTTATTTTAGAGAGCAAGAGAGAATACACTGGGGCAAACACTGGTGTTTAATGTTATCAATCATGTCTATTTTGTTTTCTGTTTCATTTCTGCTTTAATATTTATTTCATTTTTTTGACTTGATTTTAGTATATTTTCTTTTACTTTCTTGAATTGAAAACTTGGCTAATTAAATTTTAATTTTGGGGGGCACCTGGGTGGCTCAGTTGGTTAGACATCTGCATTTCGCTTAGATCATGATCTTGGGGTCCTGGGATGATCCCTGAGTCTGGATCCCTGCTCATCAGGGAGCCTGCTTCTCCCTCTCCCTTTGCACCCCCCTACTTGTGCACTTGGTGTCTCTCTCTCTCTCTCTCTCTCTCAAATTAATGAATAAAATCCTAAAATTTTTTTAACTTTTTAACTGCATGATCTATGCATTTGAACTCTGTGTCTTTTCCTGTTAATATTGCTTTAGCTGACTTCCAATTGTTTTATAGATACTGCTTTTGTTGTCTTTTAGTTTTGAATAATTCATGATTCTACTAATTCTCTTAAAAATCATTCTTCTAAAAATCTTCTGGTTTTTAAATGCAGAGATAATACAGAAGTGGTTTTTAAACATCTGGATTACTTGAAAATTATTTATTTTTAATTCCCTGGTGTTTAGGAGTTTTAGCTATGTTTTTATTATTGATTTTTGTATTTGTTCAGAGATTGTGATCTAGAATCAAATTGTGGTCCAGGGACTAGCAAAATCTTCTTACTTGCCTCCGACCTGCTAAATGAGAATCCACACTTTAATAAGATTCTCAGATGACCTTATATCATTTAAGTTTGAGAAGCACAAGTTTAGACGATTGCTCAGTAATGGCTTGGAGTGTTTTTCCCCTTTAATTTTTCCCCCTCTGGTTTATCTAAAGCTTTGCTTCCCCCGGGTACTGATTTAACCATTTTTCTTCCAACTTGGAGGAAAGAACAATGCAAAGTTTTAACATTTTTGGCTCCCTTAAAGCTCACCTTTAGGAATGTTTGGGCTCTTTCTCCTTTTACTTAGAGGAGGGGGAGAAAAAGCCAAGGGCATCATCTGGGTTGCACTTTTCCCACACTTTAGCCAGCATGGCTGAGATCAGCCAGGTGAACCAGCAAGCCAGTTCATATATGGTGGAATCCATTTGTTTTTAATTCCACAGATAACTTTTCCCTCTCACAACAGCCGCTGAGCTGCTGTTTCACCTCGCTGGTTACTCCGTAACTACCCAAGCACCAAAGATGTGTCATGCCCGTATTCCTTCATCCTTCCCTTTCCCAGACAATGTTTTTGTCACATTTCAGTGCGTCAATCATTTTAGTGAATCCCGCTTAGCCACCAGCTGTGTCAGGGACCCCTAAGACCCATCCCGAATCCAGTGAATTCTCCAGAGGACTCGAAGGACTCAGCATATAGTCCTATTCATGACTGTGAGTTCTAACAGTAAACGGATACAAAGGAAAATCAGCAAAAGGAAAAGGTACATGGGGCAAAGTCCAGAAGACAGGCACAGGCTTAAAGTGTCCTCTTCAGTGGAATCACCAAGGATGTGATTAATTCCTTCAGCAGTGAGTTGTGACAACACAGGTGAAATGTTGCCTACCAGGGAAACTCCTTAGAGACCGCGTGTCCTGGGTTTTTATGGGAGGTTGGTTGGTAGGCACCTTCTGCCTAGGACGCACTGAAATTCCACGTTCCCAGGAGGAAGACAGGTGTTCAGCAGAAAACCATATCATTTGCATAAATACTTTTAGGATCAGTGAGCCCGTCTTATCAGGTAATGGTGTGGGCATCCTCCTCAAATCCAATTTTCCAAGTCCAGACTTCCAGACAGGCCTCTAGAAGGCAGTCTCAGGCCTGCTCTGTTAGCTTCTGTACAATAATATTGGGTCTTTGGAATTTGTTGAGACTTTGTGGTATAATATATGATCCATTTGAAACTATAATAAGAAATCTGATACCTAGAACATAATGTATATTCTCTAATTTTCAGATGCAGAGAAATCTATCCATCAAATCAATCTTGTGAATTTTATTACTCAAATCTTTATATTTACTATTCTCTGTCAGAATTCAAGAGAAGTATATTAATAATTGCCCCCATGATTTTAAATATGCTGGTTCCTTTTAATTCTACCAACTTTTGTTTTTTATATTTCATGGCATATTATTAGGGACATATTCAAATGCATGATTTTATATCATCTTAGTGGGTTATGAATTTTTCATCATTTTACATCCAAACTGTGTCATTTTGGCTTAGGTATGTCTCTTGAAACAGCATATAGCTGCATCACTGAAAATGTAAACTCAGCAGCTCCATTTTCAATGTATTATGTGTGACCACTGACATATTTAGACATACTTATGACATCCTATTATGTATTTTATATTTACAACAATTTTTCTGTGCTTCCTTTTATCTCCTTTCCTGTATTCTGTGGATTCTTTCACCCTTTTTCCTCCATAATAGTTTTTTTTCAGTGTTCCAAGATTCATTGTTCATGTATAACACCCAGTGCTCCATGCAATACGTGCCCTCCTTAATACCCACCACCAGGCTCGCCCATCCCCCGTCCCCTCTCCCCTCCACAACCCTCAGCTTGTTTCTCAGAGTCCACAGTCTCTCGTNCTCCATGCAATACGTGCCCTCCTTAACACCCACCACCAGGCTCACCCATCCCCCCTCCCCTCTCCCCTCCACAACCCTCAGCTTGTTTCTCAGAGTCCACAGTCTCTCGCGGTTATCTCTCCTTCCGATTTACCCCAATTCACTTTTCCTTCCCTTCCCCTAGAGTCCTCCATTTTATTCCTTATGTTCCACAAGTACATGGAACCACATGATAATTGGCTTGCTCTGCTTGACTTATTTCACTCAGCGTAATCTCCTCCAGTCCTGTTCATGTTGATACAAAAGTTGGGAATTCATCCTTTCCAATGGCTGAGTAATATTCCATTGTATATATGGACCACATCTTCTTTATCCATTTGTCTGTTGAAGGGCATCTCGGCTCTTTCCACAGTTTGGCGATTGTGGACATTGCTGCTATGAACATTGTGGTACATATGGCCCTTCTTTTCACTACATCCATGTCTTTGGGGTAAATACCCAGTAGTTCCCTATAATAGTTTCTTTTGAAATTTCTTGGCTTCAACTCTACTTATCAACTTGATTCCCTTCTCCATTTCTGATCCTCTGAGTTTTCCTTGCCTTTTTATTTCTGGATTCAGTCATGAACTCAAATTATTTTCTCTTTCATTTCCATGTGCTTTAGATGGAGGCAGAGGTTTTTCAAGCCATCACTGGTGCTTAAACCACCATCTTAACTTAGAAATTGTCTTTTTTTTTAACTTCTACTCATCTTTGTTAGATTTATTGCACTCTGCTAAAAATAGCACTCAGATTGAACATTTTTAGTATGCTTTAAAGGGTAAAGAAAGGCCTTCAAAATTCCCTATTTCTTAGAATAAATATTTTTCCCTTATGAGAAAATACTAGAAGAGTAACCATCCTGCCAGATTTGCTAAATAAATAACAAAATATCTGAAGTGAAGGGGAAAAAAAGGTCAGTAAAGGAAACTCCAAAAACAGTGATCTAGGTGCAGTGAAGAAATACTGAAAAAGCAAGAGGAATGAAATCGCCTGCAGGTGACTAGAAAAGGCAGTCACATCAGTGGGATATGAAAGATCTCAAGACTAAGATAGATAACGCTGATTTAATAAATTTATACATATTAACTTTGAAAAGATAAAGGGAATAGTTACTGTAAGAAAGTATTTTGAAATAAAGTCAAAAAATCATAATAAACTTATAAATGTTGTAGAACAGTGTTTCTCTAAGGGAGTATATTCTTTTTTTTTAAGATTTATTTATTTGACAGAGAGAAACACAGTGAGAGAGGGACACACAAGCAGGGGGAGTGAGAGAGGGAGAAGCAGGCTTCCAGCAGAGCAGGAAGCCCGATGTGGGGCTCAATCCCAGGACCCTGGGTTCATGACCTGAGCAGAAGGCAGACGCTTAATGACTGAGCCACCCAGGTGCCTAAAGGGTATATATTCTTATACAGTGGGTAATAGTGGAATAATTAACATTAAACTCTGAATTTAAATCCTGGCACCATTACTAACCCATTTGGGTGAGTTACATAACCATTGTAAGTCTCAGTTTCCCCATTTGTACAATGGGAATTGCAATTACCTACTTCAGAAGATTGTTATGAAACTGAAATGAAATAATATGTATATATTCTAATATATAGCAGAGCACTTACCACCTAGTAAATAGTGAATAAATGGTAGCTATTATAATTGCTAAAGTGGAGTCCAGGGACACCCAGCACCAGGATCATTGATGAGGAAGAGGTGGCATTAGCACATGTAGACTAGGGATTCAAGAAGCTTGGCTGTGAAAGGACAGGGAGGTTAGTTGTTTGGGCATTTGGGCTGATAGAAAGTGTTATTTATCAGATAAGGTGAAGGGACCTGAATATAGTTATTTACCACGGGGAGGGAGTCAGAGGAGGAAGTGGTTAAAGATACAGAAAAGTGGGGACTGATAGTGTCAACACACTAAATCAGGAGAAGGGGATGGGATCCAGAGACCAACTGGAGGATTTTGCTGAATTGAGAGGAGAAACTCCACCATTTGCAATGACATGAATGGAGATAGAGGGTATTATGCTAAGTGAAATAAGTCAGTCAGAGAAAGACAAATACTGTAGAATTTCACACATGTGTGCAATTTAATAAACAAATGAGCAAAGGGGGAAAAAAGGCAAACCAAGGGACAGACTCTTAACGATAGAAAACAAACTGACCATATCTTCTTTATCCATTCATCTGTTGGAGAGCATCTCTGCTCTTTCCACAGTTTGGTGATTGTGGACATTGCTGCTATGAACATTGGGGTACATACGGCCCTTCTTTTCACTACATCTGTATCATTGGAGTAAATACCTAGTAGTGCAATTGCAGGGTCATAGGGTAGCTCTATTTTTAGTTTTCTGAGGAGTCTCCACACTGTTTTCCAAATTGACTGCACCAACTTGCATTCCCACCAACAGTGTAAGAGGGTTCCCCTTTCTCCACATCCTCTCCAGCACTTGTTTCCTGTCCTGTTAATTTTGGCCATTCTATCTGGTGTAAGGTGGTATCTCAATTTGGTTTTGATTTTAATTTCCCCAGTGGCTAATGATGATAAACATATTTTCATGTGTCTGCTGGCCATTTGTATGTCTTCTTTGGAGAAGTGCCTATTCATGTCTTCTGCCCACCTTTTGACAAGATTATCTGTTTTCTGGGTGTTGAGTTTGAGGAGTTCTTTATAGATCTTGGATATCAACCCTTTGTAGTGTCATTTGCAAATATCTTCTCCTATTCTGTGGATTGCCTCTTTGTTTTGTTGACTATTTCCTTTGCTGTGCAGAAGCTTTTTACCTTGATGAAGTCCCAAAAGTTCATTTTCGCTTTTGTTTCCTTTGCCTTTCCATATATACAATGGAATATTATGCAGCCATCAGAAAGGATGAATACCCAACTTTTGTATCAACACAGACGGGTCTGGAGGAGATTATGCTGAGTGAAATAAGTCAAACAGAGAAAGTCAATTATTATATGGTTTCACTTATTTGTGGAACATAAGGAATAACATGCAGGACTCTAGGAGAAGGATAGGAAAAGTGAATTGGGGTAAATCGGAGAGAGAGACAAGCCATGAGAGACTGTGGACTCTGAGAAACAAACTGAGGGTTATGGAGGGGAGAGGAGAAGGGAGATGGGTTAGCCCAGTGATGGGNGAGAGAGAGACAAGCCATGAGAGACTGTGGACTCTGAGAAACAAACTGAGGGTTATGGAGGGGAGAGGAGAGGGGAGATGGGTTAGCCCGGTGATGGCTATTAAGGAGGGCATGTATTGCATGGAGCACTGGGTATAGTGCATAAACAACAAATCTTGGATCACTGAAAAAATTTTAAAAAGAAAAGAAAAGAAACTGTTACCAGAGGGTAGGTGGCTGGAGGGATGGGGGAAATAGATGATGAGGTTAAGGAGTGTGCTTGTTGTGATGAGCACTGGGTGATGTATGAAAGTGTTGAATCACTATATTCTACACCTGAAACTAATACTACACTGCATGTTAACTAACTGGAATTTAAATAAAAAGAGAAACTCCTTATAAGTGAGATTCATGGGAAGACGGTAAGGGTAAATGTAGTACTTGTAGGGAGCTTATGTTGGGACTCAGGGAGGCAACAAGTTAAGGGAGGTTTTCCTTCTCTGAAGAAAGAAAGACACAAACTGAGAAACTGTGGGAAGGTGGTTGGGGTTGGAGACTTAAGGAATATTGAGAAAATTTCAGCCAGATTCTGAGGGAACCAGGAAAAGGAACTGACAAGCAACATATAGAGAGAGGCGTCTTGGCCACACTGAGGGCCCAGCTTAAGCGTTAGACTGTTCTTTTAAGCTACCAATATGAAAAGTTATGTGATTTTTTTCCAGCAGTTCTCAGCATCTCCAATGTCTCTACATTTTTGGTGTAGGGACAGAGGAAGTTGGTGCTTGAACTGACCCAGTGTTAGACTTTTACAGAGTACGTAAAGCAAAAGGGCCCAGAAACATGAGAGACAATGTTATTGGCAATGATTTTTCAGTATTGGTAGTACCAATAGTGAAATTGTCCACCATGCATCTAGGTGAATGAGAAAATGAAATCAAAATGAGAAGAAAGAGTGGTCATGGGACTGGATATCATGATAAATTGAAAGGCCAGATATTCATTCATTCATGCATTTAACACCAGATACTGTGTAATGCAGGGTATGTGAAAGTGTACAAAGCACACAGGTGCACTGCTCCCATGGAGACCACAGTCTACTGTTTACAAAGAAAAAATATGTATTAGTTGGTGATTCATGCAATAGAAAAAAGGAAGATAAGAAGAATATGAAGTGGGGGGAGGGTTGCTAATTTGATATGTACGTAAATGGTCAAGGAAGTCTTACCAATAGAATGACATTTGAGCAGATGTCATATAAGTAGTACCGTGAGAATACAGGTATACAGGAAGTATAAAGTGTATCATGAGAATGTCAAAGAAATAAGTGAAATCTACCAGAACTTAGAGAAGTCGTGTTTGGCCTGAATAATAATGGCTTTTCTTCATCTGTGTGTATATAATCAATTGTTTTAAGTGTATCTGCATTAACATTTTGCCGAAATTAACCCCAAAGTTAATGGCTGCCAGTTTGGGAAATGTACAACTTCCTGATTTTCAAAGAAAGACATGAAATCAGTGCTATGTTACAGCACCTTTCATGTTCTTCCCCATAGAGTATATTCAGTGATATTAGGCAATCTCCTTAGTAAATTTATTCATTCAGGAATTTTAAGCTTTCTAGTAAGTCCACTGGACCGAAAGACTAGAATTAACTGAGAACTTTCATAGATTCTTTAGCTCTCTTTTACAGATGTCTTTGACCAATATTTAGTCTTTTCAGTCAGATTTTTTCTGTTTGAAAGATTAAAAAAAAGTTGAAAAGTTACAGTTATCAAAACACAGTAATTAAAAGCATAGGCTTTGAAACAAAATATCTAGGTTCAAATCCCAACTATGCTGTTATATAATTGTGTGTCATTGCATGAATTACTTAAAATCTCCCTGCCTTTATTTTCTAATACGTAAACTATAATGATGACAGTACAAAACGCCTAGTTGTATTATGGGGATTAAATGAATAGTGAAGAGCACCAGGCAAAAGGTTGTAATAGCTCAGTAATAATGGCAATTATTATTATCCCTCAACCACATACTATCTATTTTTTTAAAGATTTTATTTTTAAGTAATCTCTACACACAACATGGGGCTTGGGCTCACAACTCTGAGATCAGGGGTTGTGTGCTCCACTGACTGAGCCTGCCAGGTGGCCCATATACTGTCAGTTTTTAGCAGCAGACATATCTTTTCTTAGTCTTTTTCTTTTATTTTCTTTTATTATGTTGATCACCATACAGTACATTAGTTTTTGATGTAATGTTCCATGATTCATTGTTTGCATATAACACCCAGTGCTCCATGCAATATGTGCCCTCCTTAATAACCATCACCAGGCTCACCCATCTCCCCACCCCCCTCCATTCTAAAACCCTTAGTTGGCTTCCCAGAGTCCATAGTTTGTCATGGTTCATTTCCCCCTCCAATTTCCCCCTCTTCTTTTTTCCCTTCCTTCTCCTAATGTCCTCCATGCTATTGCTTACCCTCTACAAATAAGTGAAACCATATGATAATTGACTTTCTCTGCTGAACTTATTTCACTCAGCATAATCTCCTCCAGTCCCACCTATGTTGATGCACAAGGTGGGTATTCATCCTTTCTGATGGCTGAGTAATATTCCATTCTGTATATGGACCACATCTTCTTTATCTATTTGTCTGTTGAAAGGCATCTTGGCTCTTTCCAAGTTTGGCTATTGTGGACATTGCTGCTATGAACATTGGGGTGCATATGACCCTTCTTTTCACTACATATGTATCTTTGGGGTAAATACCCAGTAGTGCAATTACTGGGTCATAGGGTAGCTCTATTTTTAACTTTTTGAAGAGCCTCCACACTGTTTTCCAAAGTGGCTGTACCAACTTGAATTCCCACCAACAGTGTAAGAGGGTTCCCTTTTCTCCACAGCCTCTCCAACATTTGTCTTTTTCTAGGAAGTATGCTATGAACATGTTTTTATTTAAATAATAGAGGTGAATATCTAAGCTTCTCTAGCTCTTTCAAAGTTGTTTCAAGGATGCTACAGAGTACACCTTTATTTGAGAAAAATCAATCCAATCAAATGAAGCATTGTATCAAACTGATAAAGAGGCTATTTTGGCCTGAATTTCTTGAGTAAGAAATTCTTTTAGATTTTTTCTTTTTTTTTAATTGAAGTGTAGTTGATACACATTACATTAGTTTCAGGTGTGCGGCATATTGATTTCAGCAAATGTATACTTTATGCTATGTTTGCTACAGGTGTAGCTACCATGTATCACCATGTAAGGCTATTACAATACCGTTGGGTGTAATTCCTGTGCTGCACCCTTTATCCCGTGACTTGTTCTTTCCGTAAGTGGAAACCTGTACTTCCTACTCCCATTTCACTCATTTTGCCCCTCCCCTTACCCCTTCCTTTCTGGGAGCCATTATTTTGTTCTCAGTATTTATGAGTCTGCTTCTACTTTATGTTCACTTATTTGTTTTTTAGATTCCATATATAAGTGAAATGATATAGTATTTGTCTTTCCCTGACTTATTTCACTAAGAATAATATGCTCTAGATCCATCCATGTTGTTACAAATGGCAAGATCTTTTTTATGGCCAATTAATATTACATTCTCTGTATATACCATCTCTTTTTCCATTTATCTATGGATGGACACTTGAGTTACTTCCATATCTTGGCTTTTGGAAATAATGCTGTGATAAACATGGGGGGGCAGATACATTTTCAAATTTTGTGTTCTTTGGGTAAATACCCAGCAATGGTATTACTGGATCATATGATAATTCTATTTTTAATTTTTGGAGGAACATCCATACTGTTTTTCACAGTGGATGAACCAACTTACATTCTTAGCAATAGTGCACAAGTATTCCTTTTTCTCCACATTCTTGCCAACACTTGTTATTTCTTTTCTTGTCCTTTTTTATTCTAGCCATTCTGACAGATGTAAGGTGATATCTCATTGCAGTTTTGATTTGCATCTCCTTGATGATTAGTGATGTTGAGCATCTTTTCATTTGTCTGTTGGCCATATTTATGTTGTCTTGGACCTGAGTAGTCAAGTCCTCTACCCATTGTTTCTTTGGATTGTTTGGGGATTTTTGGTGTTGAGTTGTATAAGTTCTTAATATATTTTGGATATTAACTCCTTATCAGATATATCATTTGCAAATATCTTCTCCTTTTCAGTAAGTTGCCTTTTCAATATGTTAATGGTTTCCTTCACTATGGAAAACCTTTTTATTTTGGTTTAGTCCCAATAGTTTATTTTTCCTTTTGTTTCCCTTGCCTAGGAGACAGATGTAGAAAAATATTGCTAAGGGTATTGTCAGAGGGCTTACTGCCTAAGTTTTCTCCTAGGAGTTTTATGGTTTCAGGTCTCACATTTAGGTCTTTAATCCATTTTGAGTTTTTGTGAATGGTATAAGTGGTCCAGTTTCATTTTTTTGTACATAACTGTGCAGTTTTCCTCGCACCATTTATTGAAGAGACTGCCTTTTCCCCCATTGTATAATTTTTACCTCCTTTGTCATTAATTAATTGACCCAATAAGCATGGGTTTATTTCTGGGCTCGATAATCTATTTTATTGATCTATGTGTCTACTTTTGTACCAGTACCATACTATCTTGATTACTACAGCTTTGTAGTATATCTTGAAATCTGGGATGGTGATACCTCCAGCTTTGTTCTTTCTCAAGATTGCTTTGACTATTCAAGGTCTTTGGCTCCATACATATTTTAGAATTCGGTGTTCTAGTTCTGTGAAAATGTTAATATTGGATAAGGATTGCATTGAATCTGTAGGTTACTTTGGATACTATGGATATTTTAACAATACTAATTCTCTCAATCTATGAGTATAGAATATCTTTCCATTTGGGGTATCTTCAGTTTCTTTCATCAGAATTTTATAGTTTTCATAGTATCGATCTTTCACCTCCTTGGTTAAGTTTACTCCTAGGTTTTTATTATTTTGGATGCAATTATAAATAAAATTGTTTTCTTAATTTCTCTTTCTATTTTATTAGTAGTGTATACAAGCACAACTTATTTCTGTGTATTAATTTTGTATCCCATGACCTTAGTGAATTTATCAGTTCTAATAGTTTTTTAAAGATTTTATTTATTTATTTAGAGAGAGAGAGACAGCACGAACACTTGCATGCGTTGGGGGAAGGGGCAGAGGGAGAGAGAGAATCTCAAGCCAATTCTACGCTAAGTGTGGTTCTCAATGCAGGGCTCAATCTCACAACCCCAGGACCATTACCTGGGCCAAAATCAGGAGTTGGTTGCTTAACCAACTGAGCCACCCAGGCGCCCCAGCTCTAATAGTTTGGAATCTTAAGGATTTTCTGTATATAGTATCATGTTATCCGCAAATAATGATAGTTTTACTTTGTCCTTAGCATTTGGATACTTTTTATTTCTATTCTGTCTGATCGCTATGGCTAGGACTTCCAGTACTATGGTGACTTTGGCTGACTGGAGCTATGGATGGCCTGGGCTGTGGGTCCCAGAACACTGCATGCTGGGCTATCAGGTAGGATGGCCAGAGCTGTAGTAGGCATTGGCCAGGGCAGTCCCTGGGCTCTGTGCACAGAGGGCTTCCTGACAGAATGGCTGACTCTGAAATGAGTATCATCTAGGGAGTCCCTGGGCTCTCCATGCAGAAGGTGCTTTGCAGAATGGCTGAAGCTGAAGTAGGTGTAATTGGAGGGATCTTGGTGCTGTCCCCACAGAAGGTGCCCTGATGGAGTGGCTGGACCCGAGGAATAGGCTGGAGGTCCCCGGGCACTCCATGTAGGGGGCACCCTGGTCGGGTGGCTGGAGTTAAGGTGGCATGCAGGCCAAGGGGTCCAGGGGTGCTTTTCACAAGGGACGCCCTAGCAGGCAGCGGTAGCTGAGTGTGCAGGCCAGGGTAGCCCTGGGGTCCTCCCTGCAAAGGGAGTCCTGAGAGGACAGTTGAAGCCGTGAAGTGGGTGCAAGTCAGTATCCTGGGGTGCTCCATGCAGGGGTGCTCTGGCAGGTTGGCTGGAGCCAAAGCAGGTGTGAATTGAGAGGTCCCAGAGTGCTCTGTGCTAACAGAGCCCTAACGAGCTGCCTGAAGCTGAAGTGGTGCGGGCCTAGTATGTTCCGTGGCGCTTTGCACCTGTGTCACCTTGGCCCAACAGCCAGATTTGCAGGGAGCACTCACCAGGGATGTCCCGGTGTACACAGCACTGGGGCTGCCTTGGTGGGACAGCTATAGCTGGAGTGGATTAGTGACCCAGGGCTCACTGAGGTGGCAGGCCATTGAGGGCATCTGGGCTCTGCTACTGCTCACAGTATCAGGGTGGAGGGGAAGCAGAAACCATGGCACTTGCCAGCCTTGCTGAACCAGAGAAAGTTCCATCAGGTCACCTGCTGTTTGGCAAAGTTGTAGGGCTGGATCTTATAGATACTAATTTCTTTTTTATTTTTTTTAAGAAATTTTTTTTCATTTTTTTCTCATATTTTATTTGAGAGAGAGAGAGAGCATGAGAGAGGAGAAGGTCGGAGGGAGAAGCAGATTTCCTGTGGAGCTGGGAGCCGGATGCAGGACTCTATCTCGGGACTTGGGGATCATGACCTGAGCCGAAGGCAGTCGCTTAACCAACTAAGCCACCCAGGCGCCCTAGCTTCTCTTTTAAACTGTCTTTTTGTCTGTGCCGCAGGGGAGATGTGGTCCCTCGGGACTGTTCTTCCGGAGCCCAGTTCACAGTGTTGGGGGTGGGGAGTCCCTTCATCGCCACGTCTCCCTCTCTCTTGCCATCCTCTGTGTGGTTTCTCTGTCATTTGTTGTGCAGAAGCCATTCAGTCAGCCCTCAGTTCTTCAGGAGGAATTGCTCTGTAAATAGGTGTAGATTTGTCGTGTCCATGGAGTTTAGGATCTTCCTTGTCACCACCTTGGACTGGAATTCCCCTCTTTTAGTTACATTTTAGGCGCTTTAAGCAACTCTAAGGGACACACACACGCACACACGTATACACGCTACCACTCTGGTGTCGAGAAAATTACCGCAGGCTCTGCTTACAGATTCTAGAATTTGCACTATGATTTGTGCATTGTGGGGAGGATGGTGGACACAGCTGAGAAAGAATAAAGTTTAAGGATTGTTGTAAAAAAGCATATAAACTGGCATTAAGATGTCTTTGAGGATGTGAAAGCTGCTTAAATCTCCAGGACCTCAGCTTCTCCTTCCTAATGCAGGGTATTTACCTCACAAAGTTGTTGTAAGGGTTCTACGAGATCTGTAAATTATTCCCCAAGTGTGGGTTATAATTCTGGAAGCCAGAACTATATTTTATTTAGAGATCCAAGATGCTTCTTCTGACTTCAGGAGAACAAAAGCTCTCTTACAGACTTCCATCTAACCAACTTGGTGAATATTCTGATGTTCTATCTTCCCTCTGTAAACACACCCGTGGCGTCCACTGGCATGTTGAAAACGTGTAGCTAGTAAGCTTCAATTTAGTGTGCCTCTGTGTTTCTGCTTCCATCAGTGCCCGCCAGTTCTACTTGTTATTATACTTAGGTCAAATAGTCAAATATTATGTAGATCTTTGTGATGTCAGAGTGAACAGAACATTACAGTTTTACAAGCCCTCAGTTGAATGTTTTAAGAAGATTCAAAGAAGTTGAGTGGTTACAGCCAAAATTGCAGCCGAATCAAATGCAAGGAAGACTAATATAAAACACTGGGAGAAAAATCCCAGTAGTAAAATCTAAGAGGCTTCTTCACCTAGATTCCTCTAAAAAAAAAAAGAAAAAGAAAAAAAGAAAGAAAAAAAGAAAAGAAAAAGAATCTGAAACTAGAAATTATAAATGATGCAGGGATTTATACCATGGGCCTGGCCTTTCTAAGAAAGAACTCCAAGCAGGAGACTGATACTTAAAAAGTTAAAGCCTTTGTCTAATATCAGAAGTTTAGTGAATTTGTGTACACTTATGTTTTAAATTAAGGTAAAATACTGAAGGTAAGTATGTATCATTTTTATGCTTCCCTGCTGTACCTGACTTGACTGGACAATAGGACACCCACTGTGTCTGTGACCGTACACAGCCACAAGGACATAGAGTCTGCAAAAGTGTTTTTCGGATGGGAAAATACCAGTTACAGAGACCCAGAGATGTCCTCCAGACAGAACTGAAATGTTAACAGTCTGTGCCACTGTGAGCTGGGTTGTTAATAGTCAGGATTTCCCTTAGCAAGAAGCCTTTATGTATCACAGCATGAAGTGGTAAAAAGTCTTTTTTGGAAGTACTTGGCTTAGAATGTTTTCCATACTATGAGTTGCAAAATAAGCTTAGTTGTTCATTGGAGAAAAAAAAAAAGAATAGAATAGGAAATAGAATATATCTGAAGTTAAAAGGTGAAGCTTGAAATTACACAAAGTAAGTCAGCATACACTGGCTAAGACAAAAGCTACAGATAACTCTAGAAATAAAAGACACACCGTATTTTAAACCAAATTTTGTATAACAGGGCAGAAATATAAATTAGAATAAAACATAAACTTTGAGGATGAAATGACACGAAATCAAGGGTTTGCTTTAAAATGCTATAGGGGAAAGAAAAATAAAAAAATAAAATAAAATGCTATAGGGGGCGCCTTGGTGGCTCAGTTGGTTAAGTGTCTTGGTCTCAACTCAGATACCTCAGAGCCCTCCACTGGGCTCTGTGCTGGGTGTGGAGCCTGCTCACAAAAAGTTTAAAGAGTGAAATGCTGTAGAAGAGAGGAAGGAAAACAGGGAGGGAAGGAAGAGGAGAGAAACAAGGACAGCAACATAATATACTCTGGGGGGCGCCTGGGTGGCTCAGTTGGTTAAGCAACTGCCTTCGGCTCAGGGCATGATCCTGGAGTCCCAGGATCAAGTCCCACATCAGGCTCCCTGCTCAGCGGGGAAGCAGGGAGTCTGCTTCTCCCTTTGACCTAAGCCCTCTCACACTCTCTCTCTCGTTCTCTCTCTTTCTCTCTCTCTCTCAAATGAATAAATCTTTAAAAAAAATAAAAATAATATACTCTGGGAGACAGATATGTGGCGTTCATTACACTGTTCTCTTTGCTTTCATGTATGTTTTGTAACACAAAGACTCAAAAAGAGAAGGAAAAATGGGTGTTATAATGCTATGTCATGTTTGGGGTCTGACATGATTTGTCTTTTATAGGTACTTTTATTTATGTTAGTTGGAAAAACAGGGTGTGTAATTAGTTCTTAACTGGTAAGTAGCTCTTTAGCTCTCGAGTCCTGGAAGAGACCTCACTGCTTCGTCCCGTTAGTGCAGTCCCCGGCAGGAGGGATTCAAGAACGACATACACGTGCACACGTGCCTTCGTGCACACAGGACAGAATTCCAGGTAAAACTCGGAGCAATGAAACAGCTTTGGCTATTCCTGAATTGAAGTCTTTTGAACAAGCACTTTCAGGGGGAAAGAAAATTGATCCCAAATGAGCTCTTTGAATATTTCTGACAGCACCTTTCTACCAAGTACCGCCATGAACAGGTGGTTCATGGACTAACTTCTTCTCTTTTCCAGGAAGAACTGGAACTATGGTTTGTGCCTACCTTATTGCCAGCGGAATATTTGTAACTGCAGAGGTATGAAAGATGTTACTACAGATAATCCTGTGCTGATTGAATTTGGTAGTTCTGACCTCACTGGATGTTAAGATGTTGGGATGTTAAGATGATTCTTTGAGTCGTGGTACTTAATGAAGTTGTAATTGGAAATACACTTATTAGAAAGCCTGGTTCTGATATTTCCTTATTTATTTTTTTTCAAAATTTTCTTTAAATTCTAGTTAGTTAATATACCATATTTCCCTCTTTAATTTGCACTGGTTACTAACTGACCTAGGTGCCTCTTACTCTGGGCCAAGACTAGGGTGAGGTCCGTGAGAAACTCACCTCAGGCACAAAATTTAAGGGAATGCCAAAATTTTCAGTAATTAAGAGAAATAATCTAATGCAGTATTTTTTAAAATCAAGATGAATGCAAAAAAAAATCCATGATGTCTATAGTAATACCAACATTTTAAATAAAGATAGGGCCTATTAGGGGCAGGATTTAAGTGGGGTAAAGTCAAGCTCTCCAAGCGTAAAACAACTCCACAGTCATAATGCTTCTTATACCTCACTTCCTCCCAGCCCCATTCTTCTGCCCCCAGTTAGGGGACCATCTCCTTCCTCACAAGAATAATATCAAGACTAGCTTGGTAGGTTCTCCAAAGGACCTCCAGGTAGATAAAAGGTACATTTTCCAACACAGAACAAGGTCTCTTCTGGATGTTGTTAACCTCTCAGAGTCAATATCTACGGGGTCTGTTGGAGGCTGTGCCCTCTGAAAATTTCTGCAAAGACAGGGTAGGCTATTTCCAGTTCTTAAAGTGGGGTTCTCAGTCTTATTTCTGCCGTGATCGTGCTCAGAAGCTCCCACCGAACGATGCGCCCAGCAGCTCTGCCTCCCCACTTGGCCAGCAGTCTGAGAAGAGAAGCTTCGGGTTGTCTCCAGTGCCCCACTCTCTGGTGCCACCATCTGCTTTGTTCCTAACTTGAGACACACAGTTTAGGAAAATGGAGGTTCTGCCCCGGTGTTTTTCAAACTGGGTCCAATCTACCAGTGAGTTATAAAGTCAACTTACTGGGTTGTGACTAGCATTTTAAAAAATAAAACGGACTAGATTTGAATACAACATATCAAAAGGTAAGTATTGTTTTGTGAAACTTTGGTTTCAGTTGTGTGTGAGTGTGCGTTTGTGTAAAAAACCTTGACAAGACTTTTTTTGTTGTTAACTTCAGTTTGAGCAGCCTCTGCCCAAAGGCTGCGGACTTAAGGAAATAATGTGCCCTTAGAACCTTAAAGGATGCCTTCGACAGGAAAAGAAAGTGCAGATGAGTCATGACTGCATTGCCCCCTTTTCTGTAGGAGAGCCTTTATTATTTTGCCTTTCTTTCTGTAGGAGAGCCTTTATTATTTTGGAGAACGGCGAACAGATAAAAGCACCAGCACTAAATTCCAGGGAGTTGAAACCCCTTCTCAGGTAAGTTGTCGTTCTTAAAAGGGGGGGCCTTTGGGGAAGTTCAGCGCCCATTGTTTGGTTTCATTTTGCACTCTTTCCCTCTGGTGACTGGGCCGCTCCACTCTGTGCCTTCCTGGACCCCTGACAGGGCCCGAGAGCCGTGTCTCTGAGTACCCCGCCCCCAACCCTGCTCCCGGCCTCCTGCTCTGCATTTAACATTGGTCACTGCTTACAGAGTTCAAGAGTTGATTCCTTCCCAAAGTAGGAAGGTCTTATTTCTCACATTCCAGACTCGAAGATTATGGAAAATCATGAGCCTTTGATTTCCCTCTGAGGGGAACTGTGTCTTTCCCCAACCCCTACTCAGGCAATTCACCTCTTACTGAACATCGTGTGTGTGTGTGTGTGTGTGTGTGTGTGTGTGTGTGTGTGTGTGTGTGTAAGAGAGAGAGACAGAGACAGACAGAATGAGAGAAAGAGACAGGAAGGGGCTGCTGTATTTTGAAAGAAAAAGGGGAGATTTGGAAGATTAACATCTCCCAAAAACCTATTCTATTCCAGACACTATTGTATTTTGACATATATTACCTCATTTAATACTCAGAAAATCCATGTGAAATTTATGCAGTTACCCTATTTTCTCCTTTAAAAAATGTTTTATGATGAATAATTTCAAACATAAAAAGCTGAGACAATCCTATAATAAATCCCCTTATAGTCCTCACACCACTTCAACCATCATTTTATCATGTTGCATTTATTCCCTCCCCACTCTACACACACACACACACACACACACACACACACACACACACACACACACACACCCCTCTTCTCCACAGAACCCAGACTACCGTGGAGGAAATCCCAGTCATCAGGTCACTTTATCTCACAAGTATTTTAGTGTGACATCTCACACATAGACTCTCGGGGGGAAAAACACCTTACAACTGTTGATCATATCTAAAAATATTATATCTTAAGGGGCACCTGGATGGCTCAGTTGGTTAAGCATCTAACTCTTGATTTCAGCTCAGGGTCATGAGATCAAGCCCAGCAATGGGCTCTACATTCAGTGGGGAGTCTGCTTGAGATTCTCTCCCTCTCCTTCTGCCCCTCTTCCCCTCTAAAACAAATAAATAAATCTCTAAAAAATAAAAATATTATACCTTAAAAATATTATACTTTAAAGATACCTAATAATATCCAATTTCTGGGACACCTGGGTGGCTCAGTCAGTAAAGCATCTGCCTTCAGCTCGGAGTCCTGGGATCGAGCCCCGTGTTGGGCTCCCTGCTCATCAGGGAGTCCTCTTCTCCCTCTGCTTCTCCTAATGCTCTTGCTCTTTCTAATGCATGCTCTTTCTCTCAAATAAGTAAATAAAATCTTTAAAAAATAATAATAATATCCAATTTCCATCATTACCTTAAAATGTTTCTAAAATTGGGTTTGTTTCTATCAGGATCCAAACAAGGGCCACACATTTCATTTGATGGCTGGATCTCTTCAGTCTCTTTTAGTTGATAGATTTCCCACCTCTCTCTTTTTTATTCTTTATTTATTGCAGAAAGCGGAGTATTTATCTTATAGAGTTTACAACATTCTAGACCTTGTTGTAAAGTCATGCAAGGAGTATTATATTCAGCATCTCATTTAATATTCTCGAACACTCTGAGTGGGCACCATGTGGTTCCCATTTTACAGACAGGGAAACTGAGGTTCGGGGAAACTAACTTATTGAACCAAGAACACGAATCCAGCTCTGTCAGACTCTGAAGCCTGTTACTTCCCATCCTGTGCACAGCTTCTCTGCATTGCCTTTTCCGTACTGCTCCTCGAGCTGCAGTGGGAGTTGCTTAGGAACCTGTAAGTCGGTGTAGACATGGCCGTGGCTGTGAAGGAGAGCTTGGAGTTAAGTGCTGGGAGCCAGACAGATACCCGTGGCCTTTGTTAGCAGTGCATTGTAACTGCTGACGCTAGATATTTAGTTTGGGGCAAAAGAACGCAACTTTATCCACTGCTACTTTTCTGCCTCCCCCGAGCAAAAAAGGAAAAAGAAAAAAGTCAAAGGCCATACGCTAAAAGTCATAAACGAACTTACTAAGCCTTGTTGTACTCAGGGAAATCATGCCCTTTCCATGCTCAAGACCCATACTGGTTTCTGGCAGCCAGCGGCCCTCTAGGTCTTCTACAATGTGACTTTTCCAACCATTTCTTGCACTATGTGCCTCCCATGTCCCACATGCCAATGCATTTGGACTATTTACAGTTTCCCACGCTGTCCACACTTTATATCCACATGCCGCTGCTTGTGGACACCCCTTTCCAGGAGCCACGTGCCCTTCGGGCATAAAGAGTCTCGCTTTTGCAGTTCTGACAGCCCTTTGTGTTTTTCGGGGGGACTAAGTTACTTCTCATGATTCTCTAGCTATTCGAAGTGGTGACTTCTCTACCCCTTTTGCAGCCAAGGTCCATGTCCTACCCATCTTAGCACCATTTGCCTCCCAGAGTGTTTCACACGGCGTCCCCTTTGTGTGTAGGGAATGCTTACTAGACACGTGTTCGTTGTACTAACTCCTGCTCCAAGCCCTTGTTGTTTGAGGCTGTAGGAGAAGGAATGGGGGCAGAAGCAGCTTGAGAGCCTGGTGGGCTACAAGTCTTCGGTGGAAAGTAGAGAATTTGGTGGCAGGAGCCGGGGGCTGTTGGATGGAACTCACTCAAGGACTCTCCCTGTTCGTCGGCCCTCCCCCCGGCTTCTGCTGTGGTTCCTCTAACTCCAGCCCAGAACTGGCACATCGTAGGCTATCGTGGAGACTCTTCTGATTCACTGGGCTAAGAATAAAAGGAGTCGGCCTCAGGTGTAAACACTGGGTTGGCAAGGACCCAGGACGAGTTCCCTCCAGGGGGTTGGTAAATCACACATACCATCATATTTTGCCTGTGCTTTGTGGCCCACTCTGTGGATTACATTTCATCCATCACCAGGTTAAGAACTTGCATGAGCCCTTCTTTTGACTGGCGCTTTCCCGTGGAAAGGACGGCAGTTAATTTTATTAACACTTCCCATTGGGTGGGGGGGAAAATCTATGAATTTTGAAGTCCAGGGTATTCAGTACTGGAACTCTTCCACTTTTTTTTTTTTTTTAAGATTTATTTATTTGAGAGAGAGGCAGAGAGTGCACAGGACAGGGGGAGAAGGGAGGTGCAGGGGGAAAAGGAGAGACTCTTAAGCAGACTCCCCATGCTGAATACCCAGCCCGGGGTTTGATCTCACAACTCTGAGATCACAACCTGAACCAGAAACCAAGAGTCACATGCTTAACCAACTGCACCACCCACGCAGCCCCAAAACTCTTCCACTTCCTGAAGAATCAAGGAGCAAGTCGCCTGGCTGGCTCAGCTGGTAGAGCATGAGACTCTTGATCTCAGGGTTATAAGTTCAAGGCCCATGTGGGGGTAGAGATTACCTGAAAAAAAAATTTAAAAAAAATTCAGTCAAGGAGAGCCCTTGTGAGCAGCTTGCCACAGGAGGAAGGGCTAGGCTAAGAGAATCCAGGGCTTCCTCGCAAAAATAGAATTGGGGAAATGGAAAGAGAATGCCTTTCCACACCTTCCTTTAACCTAGTCACAGCTAAGCCTCCACCCCCAGACCGAGCTTTCCCACAGTCCCATTAACTCTGTCTTGATGTAACGTTGTAGCTCCTTCGCTGGTTCTGGCCAGGTGTCCTTTCAATCAAAAGTAGCCTTTAAACAACCCCTGGCTCCCTTCTTGTTCCTTCCCCACCGCACTGAGTTTAGTATTTTTCTTCTAAGGGAGATTTTCAGTCATAAGGCAGCAGACATAAGCACGCCTAGTTACATAGTGCCACTCAATAAATGTTTCTTTAATTAATGATTCTCCCTAAATTCTATGTTTAAAAAAAAGTCAGTGATGTGGAGTGTGGAGTTTTCATCTCCACTTTAACTGAGGCTTCTGTTGTTTTGCAGAATAGATATGTTGGATATTTTGCAGATGTGAAAAATATCTACAACATGACTCTCCCTCCAAGAAAAACACTCAAGATTAAAAAAATTGTTATTTATTCAATTCATGGTAAGTGCTTTATGTGTAATTGGAGAATTGGGCAGGAGGGCAATGTTCTGACTCTTGAGGCGCGGGATGGTGGCTCCTAACTGTGTGTACGGACAGTCCCAACTCACGGCTGTCGTTTTATGCGTCCCCACCTATGCACCCCTCCCCCTGGAAGAGCCCAGAAGCCCTTAGATGTCCTCTCTTCACCAGTCTGGGGAGCTCCATCCCCTTCCCTTTTCTCCCATTCTCACTGCTGCCTTAGCTTCAGCCCAGGGTGGGCTTTTTAGAATAGGACCTCTGATGGAGAAGAGAGGAAGGGCTCATGAGCCCTGGAGACCCCCTCTTCCTCATGTCAACCTCTAGTTCAGGGTTCACCCGGCAACCCTGTATCATTTGCTCCTGTGCTCCTTTCAGAAGCCTTTTATTTTTCCCTTCTCATCATCCGGGTCTCTCTCTCTCCCCTCCCTCCTCCACCCTTAGTCCCCTCAGCCCCAGCAACTTAAGATGTCTTAATACGTCTTAAATACACAAAGGTGTCTTAAATACCCAAACAACAAATGAATTTTGTTGCCACAAATTCATTTTAACAAATAACTACCAAGTACCCGCTTTGGGCAAGCTCCCATGCTAGTGTTTCTCTGCCCTTAAGAAGGAGAGGAATGAGTGCACATAAAGAGCTGACCACGGTGTTGGGACACACACAGACTGGGCCCTGCCCAGCTGAGGGTCAAGGTCAAGAACAGCTTCCTAGGGGGCACCACCTAGGTCTTCCCTACTGGAATCTATGTAAACACAGAAAGGGGGTTGGGAGAAACCTGGACTCTCTGGGGGGTGGCATCTTTCAGCCTCCTAGCTTTTATTAGTTATTACCAGGAGTAAAAATCCTGATAAACTTTAAAAGAGCTGACTGTTCACCGGCTTCAACAATGTCAGGAGAGAGACTGGGATCCACCATCACCCAGGGAGGTAGAAAAATTAGATCCTCTATCTCTGGGACTTAAGAAAAGAAGGAGAAGGGGAGGGGAGGGGAGGAAGAGGGAGAAAACCATCCTCAAGTCTCTAATTCTCCATCAGCCACGCTTCCTGCACAGCTCACAGGAGAGGCGGCAGAACAGGCCACCTCAATGGAGGTGAGCCTCACTCTCACCGCCTGAGGCATAGCAGGGAGCGATGCTCTGACTCCCCAAAGTTAGACTGTGGACCATGCAGAGGTGCCGGGTCCCTCATGAGTGTATGGTGCCCAGACACTGGTGTCCATCCAAACAGCCTAGTATTTTTAGCCTTCCGAGGAGCCACAATAAATAAGAGCTAGATGTATATTTTTTTAACATTTCATCCAATTATTTGGAAATAAAAGAATTCTTTAAATATATATAAAAACTGCATAGTAAAAAAAATTACAGTTAAATAAAGTATAAAGTGCTTTTTTCAAATTCTTTCTATATCCCTTCCTCCCCAACACACACACAGAGGTGGTGGTGAGGAATTTTAATGGATTCCCACAAACAGATTGCATAGGTTTCTGGCTTGTGGAAACAAATGTCAACCCAGGAGCATTGTTTCTGTGGGAAATTTTGGTCTAGGTTTCCAAACAAGCATTGTGCAGGCAGACCCTTAAAACACGGCCTGTTCTGGCAGAAAGCTGCCTGTGTATATAAATGAGGACTGTTTGTGAAAAGGCTTTGCAGACTGCAAAGTCCTCTGGAGAGTCCATTATGACCCTTTCCTTGACTGTGTGTGAATTAGGAGGAAGAGAGTTGTCGAGGGTCCTCATGGTTGACCTCACTCAGAATTCCAGGTGTTGTCACACCTCCCCAGGGCAGAGCCAGGCTTGTCCAACAGGTGTCAGAAGGGAGCAGACAGGCATGTTTTGCTCTGTTCCCTTTCCACATTCAGTGGGGTCCTGCAAAAAGAGTCAGCCACTTTATTCTAAACCAGGAAAGGCAGCACGGTCAGCCACTGGAGCAGTTTCTCCCACCGAGAAATAAACCCAACCATGAAACCAACTCAGTGACATGAGAGTCGGTAGTATTGGAGTGTATACTCTGCTTCAGTTTCTTCTTTGTTAACAATGGTACCAACAGTATCTATGCAGACCCCTGTGAGTATGAACTGTTCCAGACACGCAAATAGGCATGTAGTCCAATGGAGTTGTAGTAAATTTTTCTAGCATGAATAGTAAGAATGGGAATTGTTTCTCAAAATTCTAAGCTTAAAAATGTTTTTAATAAGTTCTACAGTTTCATATGCTTCTCAGTCTGATGTTATATCCTAAGACTGTGACTTCCCTGTTAATATTTTAAATTTTATATAAACTCTGTAGAAACATTAGTAAGGTGTAGAGATGGAGAACAGAGGAACTAACCCAAATGGATAAGTACTGCAGGGGAAAACTGGGAGAGAGTTTCATGGGTTTGGTTTGCTAGTCTCGGGCTAACAAATAGATTCTAAAAGTCCAGTTTGATGTGTGTCATGGAAATTTCCAGACAAAGTTGTAACCTTAGCAGCTGTTCAGTATCATGTGGGTCCAGACTTGCAGAGCCAACTTAAGAAGGGTTACATGGTAAGTTACCAGTCTTTCTGCACCATGTAAATAATCAGGCCAAAGCTAATGACACCAGCCTTTTCCTTTCCTTTCCTTTTTTCTTTTCTTTTCTTTCCCTCCTTTCTTTCCCCTTCCTTCCTTCCTTCCTCTTTCTTTTTCTTTCTTTCTCTTTCTTTCTTTCTTTCTTTCTTTCTTTCTTTCTTTCTTTCTTTCTTTCTTTCTTTCTTTCTTTCTTTCTATCCTCTTATCCCCTTATTAGCTTGTAATCAGGCTGTACCCTCTAGGGTAAGAAGTTCTGTTAGCCTTTGGGGTTGGAGATTCTTGGTGCCCCATCAAGATCCCCTTGGATCCCTTTCACCAGCTCTGTGATCCCTCCCCCCAGCCTCCACCCCCTTTGCTATAATCCTAGGAGAATTGCCACTGGAGCTGACTCACTTATATGGAGTCCCAAATCCCTGAGAATGACGCCACCCTGTTGGGCAGCCCATACGCAATGACCAGTAGGTGTATAAAAACTCAACTCCATTGCTTCAAAGTGTGACAAACTCTGCAGTGTAATTTACACCAAAGAATTCCCCATGGATCAGAGCTGAATCTGCTGAATCCCACCCTTCCTTGGCTCTTATGAATGAATTCCTCATAGGAACACTTCCTTTATTAATCACTAGTACCCAAAGGGTTGGTTTAGGGTCCACGTCTAGGAGAATTCAACCTGTGATCACCCATTTGCTTATATTGAGGTGTAGTATTTATAACATTGTATTTACTTAGTCTCTGTCAGGTGATATACTATATATTGCAAATTGCATAAGGACAGAGACCATTATTCATTCATCTTTGAATCCCCCAGATCACGACACACAGTTGGAGCTCAGTAAAACTCTGTTGAGTTTACTTGAACTAAGATGTCTCTGGCATGTCTCACCACACCCTGTCCATCCCTCATCATCCACTTTTCTGGTTTTCTGGCCACCTCTCTGTCCATCCATAAATCAGCTCCAGCAACAGTGGCTTTCTTCTTCATTTTGTTGTTGTTGTTGTCATTCTTTTATAGTAACGCTTCTTGGACTTCTACATGTTGTCACCCCCTTAATTTTACAGACTTTTTCCCTATTGAAATAAACTTGACACAAAATGTTACATTCATTTTGGATATATAACCTAGTGATTTGACAAGTCTATACGTTATGCTGTGCTTACAAGTGTAGCTGCCACCCATCACCATCCACCACTATTGCAGTATCACTCACTGTATTTCCTGTGCTGTGCCTTTTATCCCCCTGACTTATCCATTCCATGACTGGAAGCCTGTATCTCCCACTCTCCTTCACCTATTCTGTGCATCTCCCCACCTGCCTCCCCTCTGGCAACCGTCACTTTGTTCTCTGTATTTACAGGTCTGGTTCTACTTTTTGTTTGTTTGTTCATTTTTTTTATTTTTTAGATTCCACATATAAGCAAAACTACATGGTATTTGTCCTTTTTTTGGTCTGGCTTATTTCACTTAGCATAATACCCTGTAGGTCCATCCATGTTGTCACAAATGACAAAATCTCATTCTTTTTATGCGTGAATAATATTCCATTCTCTCTATATATATACACACCACCTCTTTGTTCATCTATCAGTGGACACCTGAGTAGCTTCCATGTCTTGGCTATTGTAAATAATGCAATAAACATAGAGGTGCAGGCACTGTGGACAATAGTATAGAGTTTCCTCACAAAATTAAAAGTAGAATTACCATATGATTCAGTAATTCCACTACTGGGTATTTACCCAAAGAATATGAAAACACTAATTTGAAAAGATATATATACCCCTATGTTTATTGCAGCATTATTTACAATAGTCAGTATATGAAGCAACTCGTGTCCATCCATAGAGAAAAGGATAAAAAAGAGGTGGCATACACATGCATGTATAATGGAATATTATTCATCCATAAAAAAGAATGAAATCTTGCCCTTTGAACAACGTGAGTGGACCTAGAGGGTTTATTGTTAAATGCAATAAGTCAGTCAGAGAAAAATGCCATATGATTTCATTCATATATGCAATTAAAAAAGAAAGAAAATGACAAAAAACTAGACTTTTAAATATAGAGAACAAGCTGGTAGTTGCCAGAGGGGAGCTGGGGAAGGGGATTGGTGAAACAGATAAAGAGGATTGATAGTACACTGACCTTGATGAGCACGGAGTATTGTATAGAATTGTCGAATCCTTATACTGTACACCTGAAACTAATATAGCACTTGCATTAATTATACTCAAGTAAATAAATAAAGTGCCCAGAGTTGAGCTCTGCTGGTCCTAAAAACTTATTAAGCCCCACTAGTTTTCAAAGCCAAATGTTATGCGGACTTGTCTTCTCAGAGCAGGTCTCTTGTGCCTGCTGTGGGGTCTGAGCCTCTTGCTTTTCCATGATCGGGGTTCCCTCCTCTCCATGGTTAGTCTTGCCAAAGGTTTGGTTCTCAACTCTGTCTCCACCTCACCTACCCTTTTCTTTTCTTTTTTAAAGATTTTATTTATTTGAGATAGATTAAAAGTAGGCAGAGAGGCAGGCAGAGAGAGAGGAGGAAGCAGGCTCCCTGCCAAGCAGGGAGTCAGATGTGGGGCTCGATCCCAGGACCCTGAGATCATGACCTGAGCCGAAGGCAGAGGCTTTAACCCACTGAGCCACCCAGGCGCCCCCCGCCTACCCATTTCGATGTGGCCTCCTCTCTACTGCGGAAAGGCTGTTCTACCAGTCTTTGGGTCCTTTCAGAGTTTGTCATCTTCCCAGCAACAAAAAAACAACCATCATATAATCTTTATCCTCCTTTTGCTAATGCGTTGTACCATGTTGACTGATTTGAAAATATCAAACTATCCTTGCATCCCCAAAATAAATCCCACTGAACACGGTAAATGATCCTTTTAATGTATTGTTGAATGTACTTTGCTAATATTTGGGTGAGGATTTTTATATGTTCATTGGGAATATTGGCCTGTAGTTTATTTATTTATATTTTGTAGTGACTTTGGTCTTGGTATGGGTAATGCTGGCCTTATGGAATATATTTGGAAGTTTTCCTTCCCCTTCTATTTCTTGGGATAGTTTGAGGAGAATAGGTGTGCAGTAGAATTCACCTGTGATTCTCTCTGGTCCTGAGCTGTTGGGAGTTGTTTGATTACTGATCCAGTTTCATTACTAGTAATTGGTCTGTTCAGATTTGCTATTTCTTCGTGACTCAGTGTGAGAGACACAAGACTTCTTTTGGAGTAAGAATAATCTTCCTTTGAGATGGTTATGATCAAAACAGAAGGGGGATGGGGTGACTGTCAGAAAAAAGGTGAAAGAATTTGCGGTGAGCAGTATTTTGTCTTGTGCACCCTTCTGGGATTCTCTCTCCCTCTCATGGTTTTTAAGCTCTTTATAACTCTGTAAATTATAGAAAACTAATAGTGCTGTAAATAATTTTTGTACATAAAAATACAAGTTAGTTGTGTCTAGTGGAAAGCAAGTGATTATTAAGCCATTTTGTATCTGTTTGTAAAGTCAGGTCATCAGCCTTTATCTCCCTATAGATGTGCACTACTTTTTTTTAATTGAAGTATAACTAACACATATTAATTTATATAAGCTTCAGGTGTACACTAGAATGATTCAATAATTTTATTCCTTACTCAGTGTTCATCAAGGTAAGTGTACTCTCTTTGGCCACCTGGATGGCTCAGTCTGGTAAGTGTCTGCCTTTGGCTCAGGTTATGATCCCAGAGTCCTGGGATCGAGTCTGGTGTCGGGCTCCCTGCTCAGCGGGGAGTCTGCTTCTCCCTCTGCCCCTCCCCCGCTTGTGCTTTTTCTCTCTCTCAAATAAATAAAAATCTTAAATAAAAAAAAAAGATAAGCATACTCTTTATTCCCCTTTATTTCACCCATCCCCCTACCCACCTCCCTTCCGGCAACCACCAGTTTGTTCTCTGTATTTAAGAGTCTGATATTTTGTCTCTTTTTCTTTCATTTATTTTTTTTTAAATCGACGTATGACTGAAATCATATGATATTTGCTTTTCTCTCTGACTTATTTCACTTAGCATTATACCCTCTAGGTCCATCCACATTGTTGCAAATGGCAAGATTTCTTTTTTTTTTTTACAGCTGAGCAATATTCCACTGTGTGTATATATATCTATATATATACATCTTCACTACATTTTCCTTATCTCTCTATCGATACACAGTTGGATTGCCTCCATATATTAGATATTGTAAATAACACTGCAATAAACATAAGGGTGTATATATCTCTTCAAATTGGTGTTTTAATATTCTTTGGGTAAATAGTAGCAAAATGACTGTATGATAATTCTCTTTCTAATTTTGTGAGGAAACTCCATACTGTTTTCCCCAGTGGCTTGTAGTTTACTTTGAATCAGCTGTAACATTTTACTGGTTTTTTTTATTAATTGATGAGTTAAATAAAAATTTTGACATGTATTTAAAAAATGCAAGGTACAGGACAGTGCTGTGGTATGCAATAGTTTCTATAAAACAGAAGTGGGGAATAATATCTTTTCATATTTGTGTGTGCATCCATATATAAAATCTCTGGGAGAGTATTCATGTTTGACTACGTGTGCATAAAAATATTATCCATTTGGAGCTGGAGGAATGGACAGGTGGGGATGGGTGAGACAGACTCTTCACCTCATGTCTTTTTTACCTCTTATATCATGTAAATATGCTTTATTTTAAAAGGTTTAAATGTGTGGAAATTAAGCTTATAAACCAATGCCCTTTCCTGTCATGTGGTAAGTATTTGAATTAATTTAGTTCTACATTTCACTGATTTCTGGTGAACATCAGTGAAAAGGAGTTCTGCAACTGGAATGGGATGGGGAAAGTAAGGCTAAGAAATGATGGTGCTTAATACAAATCAATAATGTGGTGTTAGTGAAAATGCAAATATGAACATCAAGAATGATTAACGTATGACTTTGTTAGAATATTTTTTTAAGTTCTGTAACTTCTGTGCATATTTGTGACATTCATGGGTAAAAGCAGTAAGAATTAAAGGCTTGAGAAACCAACCCTTTAGTACTAAAAGAAGGGGGTCATCTGAATTGAATAAAGAGCAAGAAACCTTTGTCTACAGATGCCACCAGAATGTTTGGATACAGCTGCCCAATATTTTCTTAGAAACTGCCCGAGGAACTGGAGTTGATGAGGGCAAGAGGAATTTAGACTATTTAAGAAACACTATCAGATGTCTGAAGCAAGCAACACATTAGCAGGAAAGGTGGCAAGTTACCTACCTGATTTTGTTTTCTAGAAAGGTGAAGAGATGAAATTCTAAGTCTTAGAAGCTGAAATATAGGGCGCCTGGGTGGCTCAGTGCGTTAAAGCCTCTGCCTTTGGCTCAGGTCATGATCTCAGGGTCCTGGGATCGAGGCCCGCATCGGGCTCTCTGCTCGGCAGAGAGCCTGCTTCTTCCTCTCTCTCTGCCTGCCTCTCTGCCTACTTGTGATCTCTCTCTCTCTGTCAAATAAATAAAATCTTAAAAAAAAAAAAGCTGAAATATATGCCTTTTTCCCCTGCCTCCAGCCTTATAAATTGTGCTTTAGGAGACAAAGTTGGGCTCAACGCTTTGTCTTTTGAAGACGGAATCCAAGCAAGACCCAAACGATTCAGTCTTGACACACTTCTGGCTGTCGTAATTTTCTCTTTAATCCATAACGGTAATTGGTGAGACAATTTGCTCTTTGCTCTAACAAGCCTAACTATTTCCTTCAGGTGTTGGAAAAGGCAATGGAAATGACCTAAAAGTGCAAATAGTAATGCAGCACAAGATCGTCTTTTTCTGTTCTGTTTCCAAAAACTGTCAGGTAAGAGACAGCATGCAAACTGAAAATGCTGGTGTTTGTTTCAAATCTCAATGTCAAACCAACGTGTTGACCTCTGCAAACCATCACTCACCACAAAGAAAGACTATGTTGTTTTCTGATTACCATCCAGGTGTCCCTGGGTTTGGATGCAAGTCAGAGCTCAATTAAACTCATTATTCAAAATAGTTTTTTCAGGGTATTTTCTAGAATATATTTTCAGTTCAGAGTGTTGCTTTGCCTTTCACTTTTCCATACATGCCAGGCACGTTCCCACAAATCTATCAGAATTTTAAATTCATGTGTCTGATCATTTTTAGCTATCTTGTCTTCTTGGTCATTTTATAATATGGCATTGATTCTGAAATTTTAGTGTGCATGGGAATCACCTAGGAGCCCGTAAAGATGCAGAAACCTAGATTGCACCCCAAAAGTATGATCCAAGAAATCTGGAATGGGGCCCCCAAATCTCTTGAGTTAACAGTGTCCCAAGTGATTCTACCCCAGATGTCCTATGGGGCTGCACTATGAGAAGTAAGGCAAGAGTGGGCGGAGGGGGAACATATATATACCTCTTTGCCTGAAACAGGGAGACCCGATAGTCTGTTTTCTTAAATGTTGGGTAAGTGCCTTAGACTAGCCACCTTTTCTAAAGCAATAAGAAACCTTCCTGGGCCTCAGAAGTATAAACCCTCCAAATTCTCTCTCAGGGTTTTGTATCTCTTCTATTGTCCACCGCCACTCCTTCCCCTTTGCTCCATGGAAGGCACTCACCCAGACCTGACACCCGACTTTCTGTTCTTATCTCTGCACATACCATACTTTGTTCTGCTCATCCATTCCCCTGCTTCAAACTACTTTTTTTTCTTTCATGCACTCTGCACAGGCTTATGAGCACCACCGTGTGGTAGGTGCAGGAGCTACAACAGGGACAGCCTCTGCCCCAACAATGGAACCGTATTTGTCGATCCAAATTTGTCAGATGAGCTTTTCCTCGGACATCAGAATTCTCTCTCAGACCTTAAAATGTAGTATCTTTGAGTCTCTCTTTGCCATGCCCCCACATCCAGTCACCGATTCCTATTGATTATACCTTTGGAATCTATCCTCACTCTCTCCAGCACCTCATTTGCTCATGCCCGGATTTCTACTGTGGTCTCCCTACCTTTTCCTTCTCCTCATACGACACAGTGTAGAGAGACCTGCAATATGCAAGTATTTCTCTGCTCCTACTGTGAAAAGCTGTAAGTAGAGCAGAAAAAGAATGCACTATGTGCCTGTAGTCAAAGCCAGTTAATATCTGTAAAATAAAGATCACATCTCAAGTGTTGGGATTAGAATAGATAATATATGTGAAGTTGCTTTGTGAGCTGTAATCACTAAAAAAGTGTTACAAGTGATAACTATCAGGCCACTTTGTCACATAGGAATTGCCCCCCCCCCAACACATGCATCAACAACTTTTCTTATCTCCTGGCTCTTGAACCTTTAAAATATTTCCCTATCATACCTGAGACCTGAGCTTATTTCCATCAGTAACCTGACCTGCAGACTCCATTCCAAGTAGATTGGGTGCCTTCTGGCCCTTGGAACACAACACTTTCATTTCTGTTTCATGTGTTTTATGTCTTTCCTCTTCCTCCCCCACACACCCTGTCTGCACAGGATTCTCTTTCAGTACTCATCGTGTATACAAATCCTTCCCTGCGCAACTCCATTTCTGCTCTGTGACGCTTTCCTCTTCTATGCTTCTCATTAACCTCCCCAAAGCACACAACCACACACGGTCTTCACTATCCAGCTTGACATTAATTCATGCCATTCTTCTCTTGTTTCTTATGTATGTAGCTCCCTGAAGCACCGCTTGAGTCTGCTCCTTCTTCGGTATTTTGCACAAGGACTAGCACAGTCTTTTCTTATCGTGGGCACCACTATTATACAAGGGCAAATCAGTAACAAAGAAATACTCAGTATAGCTTCAAAGTCCTTCATTCCAGAAACCTGGCCAATCTTTTCGTCACTCCATCCAGTAGTCGGCTATGGACAAGGCCTATGACCCCATCAGCAAACATCTTTTTGATAAAACATGACCAATTACATATTGTTTTTTGAATGTGAATGCCAGCTTTAAAACAGCTGCTTAGTGTGTTCCAGCATCTGAAAATCCAATGACACATGTTCGACAGTAACGTTTAACTTCTAATAGAAAACTGAGTATTGGGCGCCTGAGTGGCTCAGTGGGTTAAAGCCTCTGCCTTCGGCTCAGGTCGTGATCTCAGGTCCCTGGGATCGAGGCCCGCATCGGGCTCTCTGCTCAGCGGGGAGCCTGCTTCCTCCTCTCTCTCTGCCTGCCTCTCTGCCTACTGGTGATCTCTATCTCTGTGTCAAATAAATAAATAAAATCTTAAAAAAAAAAAAAAAAAAAAAAAAAAAAAAAAAAAAAAAGAAAACTGAGTATTTCACTTTTCAACAGTGCAGTACCATACCCTCCAAACATGTTGGCCTTTTATAAGTGTAAACAGTACTGCAACTTTATAGAAATAATGATTCACATTTATTTATATGTGTAATGACTGCACTATGAGACCAAGTGTACTTGATAAATCTGGAAAGCAGCAATAAGTGAACTGAATTTCACTGTTTATTCACCCATTGGCTAGGGTTACAGTTCTGAGTTCCATGTGATCATTCACAGATTCTTCATGATGTTGAAACAGACAGCGTAATAATCCATCTATCCAACTGCCCACCTCTGTATGATGACGTGAAAGTGCAGTTTCTCTCTTCGGTGAGTAATCAAGAAACAACCTATGCCAGTATTCTCGTCTGGCCTTTTGATTGATTGATTTAGGCTTTCCTTTACTACAATTCTTGGCAAGGAATAGGATAGGAGATGTCAACCCCGAGCCAGGGAGGGGGAGAAACACAAGTCTGGTCTATAACAAAATTTTTAAAAAGAACCTAAGTAAGGATTTTTGCTCATTTTTTCTAAATTCTATACCAACTTGCATATATTCTCAAATAAGGAAAAAAACCAAGGTATGTTTACTGCAGAGTAGTAGTACTTCTACAGAGTAGATCACATTTTTGTTTTGTATCTTTAAAACACATTGCTCCCCATAGTTTATAAAGTACTTTAAAATGAGGGAGATTTGACTTTCCTTTTAATTGATATATAATTCATGTTAAATAGTATTTTTAATCCAATATTTACCTGATGAAAAATGTTTGCCGTTGTCATTATTCTGAATAACTTCTGAGCAGTCACAAAGTGTACAAGTGTTACTCTGTACATAACAAATTTCTAAGCCTCAGTGGTTTTGTTTTCCTATTAAAATCATCAAGCAGAACTAACAGCTAACGATGTTGATCAAGGTAAAGTTTGTGCCCTCCTTCACCCCCTGCTCGCTCCCTGTTGTGGGAGAATCTGTTCAACAGTGCAATGGTATCTGCGTGGAAGCAAGTGATCTGGATGGTTCCCATACCAGACGGCTACCCTTCGATCCCTGAAGCCGGTCTGAACGTTCTCTCAATCAGTGGTCTCTAAGCAGAAGCACCGGTACAGGAAGTACTGGCCTGGGCAGTGTTGCTAATTTTGTGATTTTCAAGGGCCATGAGATGAAAAGTCTTTCATGTGTAGATATTATCATTAATACTGATAGTTAATTATCAATGTAGCTACTCCTTGTAGAAATGGACGATGTCTTTGGACATAAACTGGGATCAGTCTCTGGTCAGCACTGTGTAAACTAGTTTGGAGGACTATTATCTAAGTTTATAAATATAGAAAAAATTATTTCCATAAATTTTGATAGAAACAGCCATTTCTTAAAGCCTCCTTTGTGTTGTGAGCAAAAGGTTTTAGACTGTTAAGTGCTGTGTGTTTAATGACTCTAATTGTTTAACAAATAGGAAGGAATTTTAATCCCTTTGGAATTAGTTTTTAATTTTCATAGTAAAAATGATATTTTTTTTAATTTTAGGATCTTCCTAAGTACTATGACAACTGCCCATTTTTCTTTTGGTTCCATACATCTTTTATACAAAATAACAGGTATGGCTCTGATATATAATCCAGTAGAAATGGCTTAATCTCCAAGGTCTGTGTAAGGCAGAATGGCACTCCTACCCTCAATTTATAGAAACCAAGAAATCCTCAAGTCCACCATTCTTTGTTGCCTTTTTCCTCTTAATCTGGTTATGCAAAATATAGGGCTATTCTTGAGAACCACTGTGGCATTATCCTCAAAGTCCATGCCCTTGGACTGTGTCACATGAGTTAAAACGTAATCAGATCTTGAGTGTAATAATAAACCCCTCCCATGCAAGTTTAATATGAGTCTGCGCAGTTACCCTGACTAGGGCAGGTCCGCCATATGTGTTCATCTACTGATGACTGGCCGCCCACCAAATTCTCTGCCAGAAAGGAAAGCATCCTCGAGGAAAGCTTCAGCTAATTTAAAGGTGACTGACACCCTTAGATCTAGGGCAGAAGTTAGAAGACACAGTGAGCATCAATGAAGACGGCTTTAAAAAAAGTCAATAGTCTTCCATTTAAAAACGATTTTCTAGTGACTAAACTGGGAAACTTTTTTTAAAAAAGTAATTAACTGAAGATTACTATTCCAGGAATTCTTCCTTATCTGGAAATTCATTCCTGAATCTAGAAGTTCTCCAGAATTCTAGTTCTCTAGTACCTTAAGGAGTATTTGTTCTTTGGTGATGTGTTGGTATCGCCACACCATCCATTATCAAATACAAAAAGGGAAAAATATTTTTAAAGTTTTGAAGTTGTGATTTCAGGGCATGAACTGACAGTTCTCATTACATACAATCCTAGCCTTCTCTTCAAATCTGAACTACATCTCATCATAGCTCAAGTCCAGTAAGGCAACAGTAAACGGAACATCTTGTCTATGTACTTCTACTTCTAATACACATATTTAATGGAGTGAACTTTGGATTTGATGGAAAATTTTTACCAATTTTTCTCTGGGTGGAACTTTACTTGGTGCTACTCTTCTAGGGTAGCTCTTGCTAAGGGTATCGTTTTTTCCTTTACAACACCATGATCGTATTGGAGAGGCGATACATTCAATCGCTTTTCTCCTTCTATAGATTTCTAGTTTTCCCTACTACTAGGTACAGCAGTTTTATTTGTTACAAGGTGGTTAATTAGCCAAAGAAGCCACTGTTCTCATTTAAGAGACACTCAGTATTTTAGCAATTGGTTTTAATACACATATAGTCTGATTTCATATGGCAATTTGTTTTGTTAAAGCCAAATGTCACTAATTCCATACAAGGCAATGTGAGGAGAGTTAGTGACATGTTGTTACTGATGATTATGACTTTGTTCACTAGTAAAGGTGGGGCTGGGGGAGGGGGAGGACTGGCTCCAAGGAAGCCAACTGAGACTAACCCTGGTTGACCTTCTGTGCTTCAAACAATGTTTCTTCTTTCCTAGGCTTTACCTTCCAAGAAATGAACTGGATAATCCCCATAAACAAAAAACATGGAAAATTTACCGTCCAGAGTTTGCAGTCGAGGTGGATTTCGATGAAGTTGTAGCTAATACCTGATGTAGTGTAGTTCCCTTTCTAGGACAGAATCATGTTCTCCACAATCCCTGCCACTTATGATGTCTTCTAAACCTACCTCCTTGCTGGTATACTTCTACTTACATTCATGTACATATGTTTTTGAGAAACTTTAAATATTTACAAAGTAAAAGGTCAGTGGTGCTTTTTCTTTTCTGAAGGAGGGATGTCAGGGTTGAGAGAACCACTGTTTCTGGGTACTGTGTTCCAAATTTAAGAGCTTGAAAAGAATTTTCATATCAAAATAACATTTAAAATGATTCCTCACGATACTGTGTGAGGTTTATTATGTATTTTTGGATAAGCAGTCCCTGCTTTCACATTTGCAATTTCAGATTAGAAAGGTCTTTTCTATCTTCTTCCACTTGACTTATGAGCTATTTAACAAACCTCAGATTGGCACCAAAACTTGGTTTGAGCCCAGAGGACTGTTCATATAAGCAGGGCCTGTGCTACAAGCTTCAATTACACATGCAGTCCTCGGAGGACAAGAGAATCTGGGTAAACACAAGCAGACATTACTGTAGATTCTTTCACTTTTTTTAAAAACATCACCTTGAAGTCAAAGGAAATGGCTGCCTAGAGAAATCTAGATTATTTTAAAATCCCCCCACCCCCCACTGACCCTGCTCCCAGCCAACTTCATTTAAATTTAGGGAACTCTGGTCAGTCCAGTGTCCACAGGGAATCCTATTCTCTTTGGTACTGGATGCTATTTTATTCTAGGTACCTTCATGTCATTGTATCTTAATTGTCCTTATTTATGGACATGGCCCGGATGCAGGCGCTCTTGTTCCCTCCAAATTGCCCTCAAAGGGTCTCAGCTGCCACTGCAACAGCCCATCTAAAGGCTTTTTGGGAAAAGCTCTGACTATATTACTTGCTATAATTTGTGTTACAGAAACACGTGTTGTGGCTAAACAGTTTGTACTGCTCCCTTGCAAATGCACGCAGCCATAAGCCGGAGAGAGCAGGCCAGGTGGCAGGCTTAGGTAAGTGGGGGGACGGGGGACACTTAGCTGGCAATAAGGAATGAAACACCAATTTTTAAGACTTGCTTTTTGAAAGAATATTATGGTTAGGGTTTCTCTTCCCTAACCCTCCAAGATGCATCAAAATTCCTGGCCATTGAGTTGCCACACTCTAGTGCTTTTGCTCACATAAAGAGAATTTATGGGGGTGGCTTCCTTAGAACCTGACGTAAATACTTCCTTGGATAACTCGAGACACTTACATC
Source organism: Ailurus styani (assembly GCA_002007465.1). Lineage (NCBI taxonomy): Eukaryota > Metazoa > Chordata > Mammalia > Carnivora > Ailuridae > Ailurus > Ailurus styani. The sequence continues at coordinate 1,879,315 of LNAC01000143.1, read as the reverse complement.
ATAATACATCAGAAGGATACTGTTTTTTTTCAAATAGAACTGACTACCCTGGAACAGAATTATCCAAAATGTAATGGGAAGTTTAACTTTTTAAAAACAGAACAGCATACAGCCACATCAGTTCCAGCACCCCCACAACGAGGCAGAGGGGGAATAATGCTAGCAGGCCGATTTTCACAACTGCAGTGTATAGAGAGAACACATACGTTTATCAGTCTTCTTAAAGTGAAATTACATCAGGAATATTGCCGACAAAACAACAATCTCACTGCAATAAAAGCACCACTTTGAAATATTACTCTACATAACTCAAACATTCCTGACAGTTGGATCTTAGCATGTAAAGTACTTAAAACAATGTGTCATATGCTCAAATATTAGGTAAATAATTTAATGATGATAGAACAGAGTTGTTTTAAACACACGATTTCAAGTTACTGTTTTTGTCTGGAGTACAGAGCTGAAATGGTACAAATTGTGTCCAAATATCAAACCACGAATTAAGCAAATAGAATGGAAAAAAATTCCCGATTTAGGTTTCATTCCTTCTACTTTGACTTGCCTCGGGCTGTTGCTATTGGCAGATAGTTAGATCTTTCTAGGACAACGCGTGAGAAGGTCCACTGCCGACAGGCCTACCTCAGCTGGGCTCAAGGGCACCAGGTGGAGGCTCACGGATTCTGAAGTAGTTCACTTCCTGCTGGAAGCCAGCCCTGTTTTCTCTTCTGCTTCAGTCCAGGCCTGTCCAGATGAAGCACCACTCAGTAGCTACTGACCATTTAAGAACGGAGAGAAAAGGTAGAAAAATGGTTTTCTTTACAAGAAAAAGCAGATGGCAGACCAGCCACTGCTCCGGAGTCCATCAGGTACAACACTGAGGACGCTCTCCCCACATGTCTGCAGCCACCCCCAGGGGCAGCTGCTCACTTCCCTGACCCTCTGGCCTCTGGCGCATGGCTAGAGTTAGCACAGAGGTTCTGCAGGGAACAAAAAAGCTTCAGGAAACCAGAGGTTTCACTCGAGGGGGTACACTGTGCCAACAAGGACAGACACACACGGGACAGACGTTAGCAGGGTCAGCCTGCTTAAGAACACTTGTTTCTGAGAGAGCCCTTGCTGGTCTTGCAGCAGCATGGAATGATGAGGCTTGCCTAAGTGGGGACAAGAAGGGACCCTCTTATACCAGGTGGCCTGGGGTTTTGGGGTGGTAGTTAGTGCATTCCTAGGGCATAGCTTAATAGAATTACTTGGCTTGTTTCATTGCTTTAAAAAGTCACCCCCTATATACAATCATGAAAACCCACGGACTGCCAGTACCAAATGTAAAAGGCTCCAACATTGTAAGAAACATGGCAGTTATGGATCCCGAGATAAACTTAAGGAAGGGTCAGCCCCAACATCACTCACTATGGAGGACAAGCACTAGGTTCTGTCCAGTTCCATCAGAGAGAGGACCTTGCCCACAAGCACTGTCCTTCAGGCACCAGATAGGGAACAAGGGCTTCTCTTGGCTTTGGCACTCTGCTCCCGGGAAGGGTTTCTGATCAGTGGAGGCAGTGAGTGAGTGGTCCAAGGAAATACTCTGGAATCCTACCCAGGCCAGGACCAGAGACAGAAGCAGCTAAGGGCTGCTGTCCATCACGGGTCTTCACAAAGCACAGCAGCAGAGCCCCCACTCCTGAGCCCCTCCCTCAACTGAAAGCCCAGCAGAGAGGAAGCTCTTGGGAGAGAAGGGGGGCAGGCACAGGTGAGGGCCGGGCGTGCTGCTCTCGCCACACCTGACAATGTGTCAGGGGCACAAGATGATCCCACCTAGGAAGTGAATGGCACTATTTTAACAGTAGAACATCTTGGGAAAATCCAAAAGGCTTACTTCTAACTTAAATCGTGAACATGGGAGCCACACCACTAGGCAGGTATGTTCTCTACAAAATCTACATGGATATTTTAGTTTTCAAGCACCACAGAAAAACTTAACTTCAGCCACTTAGGATAGTACATGTACTAAGATTCTAAAAGAGCCTACATCTAGAATAAGGAATCATTCATAGTCACCTTCATGAAACATGGTTATCTCAGTTTTTCTGGTGAGAACTGAGAATTAAACATGGAACCAAACTGTGCTTTACTAACATGTAACCATCCAAGCTGCATGGACACATACAGATTTATGCCAAAGCCCTGACAGAACTATGTTTAGCCTTTCGGATTGTGCGCAGGGCCGGCTGCTCACCCTAAATGTCCCACCAAGGACAAGAGCAGCAACTTTTCTATTTCAGTACAATTATGGGCAGAAATTATAGGACATAAAATAGAGGCCCTTCCATAAAGTTTAAGATTTAGGGTAGAATAAGGGAAGACCAAAAAAACAACTATGAAACCAAAATAATTCCCCATTGGTCTTGTACTCCATGAGACCCTGAGATGAACTGTAGTCATCACACGCCTAGACTTGAACCTTGGTTCACCAGGACACTTCAGTAGGCTTCAAACTGGCTCATCATCAGCTTCCTGCTGTATTCGTAGGCCAAAAAGAGCGCTCCATTGGCAGGGAATGCTCGAATCATAGTAGGTTTCAGTCCAGAATATAAGGCTGTTATTCCTAGAAGACACGGAGTGATCAAAGACTGAGACACCCCTACTCGGAGACACCCCGTGAAGACCCCTACAAATCCAGACAACACACTGAACGCCAGCAAGTGATGGAAAGACTTCTTTCCAGGTTTCTCTGGACTAATGGGAATGAGGACAGGCATCTGGTCTGCCAGCAAAGCTGGGGGGTGCTCGGGTTCCTCATACAAATCCTGGGCTCACTCCTGGCAAGTGGACCGGGCAGAGTGGAGGCCACACCTGGGCAGACAGGAGCAGCCCCCAGGGCCACCGGGGGCGGCAGCCTTGCAGAGTCACCTGAGAGGGCAAGGGCCACAAGGCATCAGGCCAAAACCACAGTCCCATGTCTACTTTTGGCACTGCCCAAGGTGGTTATGAAGATCCAAGCAGATGAGGGAGGCACAAAAACTATGAAGTCTTATGCAACTCTGGGGTATGAACCAAACTGTTTCCACACCCTGTGACTGTGCACTCTCAAAATCAAGCCCAAGTTCACATCCCAAGGTGGAAGATGTACAGTGGACACTGAGGGGACAGGTCTTTACTTACCAGTGGCACAATCCTGGCTTTACACAAACATCACCTAGAAAATCTTTATCCTCCTGTGTAACTCTCAAAATTCAGAGCCCATCATCTTCAGGAAGTCTTAGCGTTAGGGACTTGCTGCAGGGTCATTTAAATTCCTTAGTGGTTCTGTTAGAGATCATTTTCTGATACTATCTATATTCTATAAAACAAGTGGTGCTGACCACAGCATTTGTCCTCTTAGGCACAGTTTGTATATTTAAAGTTCCCTCCAGGCTATTTAGAACAAAGAATCCTGGCCCAGAAGTGAGGAACAACAACATTAAACATTCTTGAGAATGGAAGTAAGCCAAAGAAGGGGTTTAGAGACAGGAAACTGTGCTAGAAAAAGGACAGGAGGCAGGGGAAGAGAGCAACCACACACGCATGATCGACCTCCACGAGGTTTACAGCGAAATGACCAATCTATACACACCCACTCCATTTCTGCAATGAGCAGACTCACCTTCAGTTTTCACAATGCTTATAAAAGTTCCGATAAATCCTGCCTGTTTTCCAGACATGGAAAGAACTTGAATTCTGGATTTGATGCAATCCACTGGGTAAACAGCAAGCCAGAGGCAGATTCCACCAACTCCACCGCTTAACATCAAAGGGACAGGGCCTAGAGAAGGAAATTAACCAACACCGTTTTTGTCTCAAGGACAGCATTTCCAGAAGTCAATGTAATAGTGGATGCAGGTAGAGGCGAATAAAAGTGATACTTGGGGCACCTGGGTGGCTCAGTCAGTAAGGTGTCTGCCTTCAGATCAGGTCAGGATCTCAAGGATCGAGTCCCCTTCGGGCTCCCTGCTTAGCGGGCACAAGGACCCATGTGGCACTCTGGGTCCACCCCTCATCACAGTAGGACCATACTGGTGCTGGTCACTCTGGCGCTGTGTCCCTCCTGGGCTGCCCTGCAGAGGACTGGCCCACACAGAACCAGCAGGCCCCCCGCCCCATGGGGAATGAGAACAGTGGCCACTGAAACACAGGTCATGTTTTTTTCCAACCCCCTCAGTCTGAAGTATTTCATTATTTTAATGCCCCACAGCCCTGATTCTTCCTTTACCATGAAAACCAAAGTTGTCTTATTAAACATGATAGTTAAGCCTGGGAGCTTGCCTAACCCCAGACTAAGTCCAAAACACTGAAGGGATGTGTTTGAGAAGAAACAAGTAATCATTAATGCAAGCCAAACACGGACATGGTTGTGTCAAGCAGCTACACAGGACAAGCTAGAAAGAATGACACTTTTCAGTGCTCTGGAAACACTCTCAAGATTTACTACCAAGTTTTCTGTTTATTGCAAAATGCTTTATAGGTGATTTACCCCTTTATTGGAGAGTTCCCACAGGAAAGTAATTTCTGTATTCTCCCCTACAATGTTATTCTAGTAAAGAAGTCTGGGATGCACAGTTTCATCCCCATGGCAAGGAATGAGTGCACCCAGAGGAAGGTACCAAAGTCCTTTCCAGCCTCTAGAAACCCCAGTGCCTGACGGACCCCCACAGCCTCTGCAACAAGCAGGCCACTGTAGGGCAGGGCCCAGCCCAGCCAAATGCTTACCTAGTTCATCCTTTGATCTCCCTGATGCAAAAAACGACCTGCTCAGCTCATAACCACCAAAGAAGAAGAAATAGCCGGGCACTTCTCGGAGTAAGGTGCTGGAGAGGCCGTGGTAGAAGCCCAAGGGGCCATCCTTCCTGAGGACGGTCTTCACTACAGACCACACTGTGCTGCAAGGAGACAGGGAGCTGTGCTTAGGGCAGAGCGGATGGAGGCGTGGGGTGGGGGGTGAGGCCGGCACTCCCACCCCAGTGGCAGGCCTGGCTCAGACCTGGGCAGGCAGGGAATGCCTCATTCTAGAAATCCAGGGACCCGAATTCTGAGAATGAGGCTTCTGCAGGGAGGAAATCTCAGAGAAGCACAGATAGGATTATTTTAGGACAGCTATCCTCACCTGAACATTCTGACAGCAAGGACATATTATTAAAGTGCATGTTCATACAGAGTTGCATGTATCCTCCGAGCCTCTGGCCAAGATTTCAGCAGACCACGCCAGAACCCCGTCTCAAATGAAACCATGTTCACATTTCCCAAGTGTGCCAATCAGCAAAGGAAGCCCTGAGAATACTCCTGGAAAAGGAGTTCCCTGGATTTTTGGAAAATCAGAAAGACCTCCTCTAGCTGTGGACAAAACAATGAAGGACCTAGACCAGTGGCGACATGGCAGGGCAGGCTCCCAGAGCTGCTCGTCACTGCAAGGCTTACCATCGCAGGCAAGGTCTGTTTTATGGTACACACGAACCAGAAGGGAAAGAAGTAGGTGGCACGGAGCAACACTCCTGCCCAATGACCACTCTCCCGGGGTCGGGGGGGGGGGTCATCTTCAGGAATCTGTCCCACAGCTACCCCCTGTACAAAGGATTCCATGAGCAGATCGGGAACCCCAGAAAACGTACAAATAAAATCCAACCGCCATCCGACAGGCAGAGAGAGAAAAGTCAGGGAAAGCCAGACAAGCTCTTGATTTTTATATTGCTTGCATCCTCTTACCCTTAATAAATTCATTTTTTAATTCATTGGGGGAAAAAGTACATTCATACATTCTGGATATTATCCAAGATGTAAAAGAGCCAATACCCACTTTCTTTCAACAGTGAATATGAGAAATTACAATAAGGAGCTGTCCAAGCTCAACAAAAATAAAATGGCCTCATATTTGCCCAGTCCTCCACCTCCCTCAGTGCCTACCCTCCTTAATCTTTCTTTTGAACTGGTATGTATTGAAGGAATCTGTTCAGGTGCTTAGGGTTTATTTTGTTTTGTGCTAGTGCAGGGAAGGAGCAAGCCAGTAGATGACACCTGAAGGCAAGACAGAGGAAATTCTTAGAAACTCTATAGGGCAAGAAGCACCAAGAATTTAGTTCTTAGAAAGTAGGTATGGAAGAATTTTTATTTCGGGCCGATCAGAGTCCTGAAGCACTTTCTGTCTAGATCCCTCTTCCTGATGGTGGGCACCATGGCAGGTTTTATCTGCCAGAAAAACAGCACCAGAAACTACATCCTTGGTGTGGTTTAGAGAACCCTTGCTCCTCACTGTGCTCTCAGCAGGTGATCTCATTTGGATAAGACAAGAATCAAACCCTCAGGTAATCAAAAGCATTTCAGAAGGCTTCATCAGGCATCACTCATTATCCAGGTCCTTCCTGCAACTCGGCTCCCATTCTAAAACGGGAATGTAAAACAGTAATCCAACTCAACATGATTAGCCTGCCTTCTGACCCAAGTCTTAATCCCCAAGCTACCATACAACGTATAGGCATAGTCACAACTAAAATACAGTCAACCAATACTTTTGTGCAAGGTACTCATTTGCTTAAGTTTTTGGAGCCAACAATTACTTTCTGTAAAAATACCTTAGGAAACCAACTGAAGGTGGCTGGAGGGGAGGTGGGGGGGGGGCGGGTAACTGGGTGATGGGCATTAAGGAGGGTGCTTGATGTGATGAGCACTGGGTGTTATATGTAAGTGATGAATCACTAAATTCTACCCCTGGACCAAATAATACATTATATGTTAATAATTTAAATAAAAAATTTAAATTAAAAAAAGCACCTTAAACTACTCCTAAGGGACATGAGAGCAACTTTGTGGGTTCTGTTCATATTCTACCTCTGAATCTGGGCACTGGTTACAAAAGTGTTTGTTTAAGGGCTATTACAACTCCCACTTATGATTTCTATGTATACATTTTTTTTAAAGATTTTATTTATTTGACACAGAGAGAGAGATTACAAGTAGGCAGAGAGACAGGCATAGAGACAGGGAGAGGAGGAAGCAGGCTCCCTGCTGAGCAGAGAGCCCGATGCGGGCCTCGATCCCAGGACGCTGAGATCATGACCTGAGCCGAAAGCAGAGGCTTTAACCCACTGAGCCACCCAGGCGCCCTCTATGTATACATTTCAATAAAAAGTTTTAAAGACTTACATTTTTGGATCTCTAGGCTATAAATAATAGATTCAAACTGGTTGTAATGAATCTCCAGGGTGCAGGACACGGAACTCTATTAGAAAGCCCATCCTCCCTGGGAAGAGACTAATTCTGTAAATGGTCACTTTATCTGATTTTTCCCATCAGATTTACAGACTGAGTTAATCACAGTGACAAAGAACTTTAGTCAGCCAGATCTTAAGTAAGTGTTGAGATTAATAAAAACAATAAATTGCTTTACAATCCAAATAAATCATACCGTATATGACCCAGTCTTATGTAACTAGAATCTGTTTTCAGGACTGAGGGGGAGAGTGTTTTGATGGCTACAGAGTAGCTCACAAGGGCTCTGGGGAGTGTGTTCAGAAGTTGAGCCCTCTGTGAGTACATGTGAAGGGTTGGGGAGGGACGTAAGGAAGTGACCCCGGGATCTGGGCTGATCAGCCCACGTGAAACCTGGGAATGGGGACCAAACATTCATCTTGGAACCCAAATTGGCACTTATGAGGGCTCAGCTCTCAGACACGGTTTCAAAGCTATCTGCTATGTGCCTCCAACACAGCCAGGGATCCTGCCTCATGCACTCAACAAGCCAAGAGTGATAGGAGCTCTTGGACTCTCCGATTCCCAGGTATGAAACATCTGCCAACAGTGTTCTGTTGTGGGAACTGGAGTGGGTCTGATCATCAGAAAGTTCATCCAGAAAGTCCCCCTCTGACTGGGAGGGGAAAGAGTTCTAAAAAAACAGTATTTTGGAGTAGATAAATCTCTTTCTCTGCCCCTTAGTTTTTTTTTGTTTTTTTGTTTTTTTGTTGTTTTTTTTTTAAAGATTTTATTTATTTATTTGACACAGAGAGAGAGAGATCACAAGTAGGCAGAGAGGCAGGCAGAGAGACAAGGAGAGGAGGAAGCAGGCTCCCTGCCGAGCAGAGAGCCCGATGCGGGCCTCGATCCCAGGACGCTGAGATCATGACCTGAGCCGAAAGCAGAGGCTTTAACCCACTGAGCCACCCAGGCGCCCTGCCCCTTAGTTTTAGTAGAATATAAAACTGACAAATATTCAGTGCACCAAGGCAACAAGAGACCCAACGTTTGTGCCCAAGCAGTGCTTACTTCTGGCTTCCGGCTATCTTTCCTGACGACTCCATCTCATACATGGTCTGCAGCCGGCACTTGACAAGCTCAGTGGGGCAGAGCACCAGGGCAGCAAAGGCAGAGGCGAAGGAACCCGCAGCCGCATTCTGCAGATCACTGGAAGGAAACCAGCACGGAGTCCGGTTACTCATTCATTCAGCACTCACCATGCAAAGCACTCAGCTGGTAAGGGAGAGCAAGGATCAAAGGAGAACTTTCCTGAGTGCCCACTGGGAACTGGCACATGCTGTTTGGTCTAAGGATCCCACAGCCGTGTGAGGCCAACACCGACACCCCAAATTTTCGTGTGGAAAAACCATGCACAGAATACATAATGTACCTGAAGTCACACCACTACTACGTGGCAATGCTAGGATTCAGGCCTGGGTCTGCCTGGCTGCAAGATCCATGCTCCTTCTATTCATCATAGTGCCATGCACAGAATGTATCCCCCACCCCCAAAGCTCTATGCAGAAGCCTTAACCGCCCCCAAGGTGATAGTATTTGGAGGGGACCTCTGGAGGTGATGAGGTTTAGGTGAGGTTGTGAGGGCAGAACCCCCCATGATGGGATTAGTGTCCTTATAAGAGACCACCCATCTCTCTCTCCAGCCTTTGAGGACACAGCAAGAAGGTGCCCCTCTCTAAACCAGGAAATGGGCCCTCACCAGACACCCAATCAACCAGCACCATGATCTTGGACTTTCCAGTTTCCAAAACTGTGAGAAACCAATGTTTGCTTAAGCCATCCAGTCGACAGTATTTTGTAACAGCAGCCAGAACTAAGACACAGCAATATGCAAAAAAAAAGAGAGAGAGAGAGAGAGAGAGATGGAGGAAAAACTTACCCAAACTCCCACCACCCCAAAGACACATATCACCAATACTTCAGCATATCTGCCACTAAGCTTCATGAAACAAGGTTCCGGGGCCACCCCTGCATGCCCCAAATCCAACCTGGAACAACCCCATGTATAAAGTAACTGTTGTAGATGAAAGCCCAGGATAAATTTTTAACCAAAAAGCTGCTCATTGCAAAAAGACTTCCCAGCTCTGCTGATGACCTCCCGACCCCAGCCACAGAGGGGGAGCGCGCGAGGGCAGTGGAGGGGTGGGAGGGGCGAAGGCAGTGCCGGCCAGCAAGCCAGAGGGCTGCAGGTAAAAGGGCTACATCGGGAACCTCAGCAGAGGAACACATGCACATAAACACAGAAACCAGAAGCATTCACGTCACCTCCGAAGGGTCTGGTACCACCAGCCACAGTCACCAGCAGGGCTGTGAAAGTGAAGTCTCATCAGAGTTCAAAAATACGGGGGAAAGTCTGAGAAATCAATTGTCAGGAATTCTCTGAGCGTTCTTGAGGGTGGGAAAATAAGATTCCTTCCGACCCGGGACAGTGTTCCGCCACAGGAGCTCGGCTGGCCCCTGGGGTCGGGCAGGAGGGACCGAGCTGCTCACAGGACAATCGGTTCCCTGACTCTCACCTGTCCAGTGCTCGCAGCCCACCGTCACCTAGCCACTGGGATGCCACTCCCCCATGACGTAATCCGCTCACCTGGCTGCCCTGGGTAGTGAGATTCCCCTCACAAGTTCTCCCCAAACCGTCAGCAAAAGCCTAACAGACCGAGCACATGCAACTGTCCAGAGTTCCCTTAAACAGTTACATAAGCAGAGGTCAGATAGGACTATAAAATCAAGGGCCGCCTCCAAACTTAGCCCCAACCTTCTACTCCCTGGTGACCTGGCCTCAGTGCCACGGGCAGACGGAGGGCAGGGGCCCAGGCCTGCTTGGTCCCAGAAGAGTTGGCTGGGAGTGAGGCTTTCTTCCAGAAGGAAGACTCTGCTTGCAGTCTGGACTTGCTTCTCATTTCAGACAATCAGGAATCAGGCCATCACCTGGCAAGAGCCAGACATGCGACTCGACTCACGCTCAGCTTCTAGTGTATGAAAACTGTCCAACATGGTTCACACCTACTTAGCAGTTTGTCAAAACCAAAGCTTAAAGTGGTTTCTGCAGTCTTTCGGCCAGCCTGCAGATCCACCCTTCGTCTCCCTGGGGGACCCTTCATCAACTGCTGACTGGCAACAGTCAGTCAGGGTCATTAGCCAGAGTTGCCAAGTTTGCGGGAACAAAGGTGGCATCACTCAGTACGGAAGCCCTTCAGCCTAAGATGCAGTCAGGAGTCGGCCGCCTGAACGAGTACAGGCATGCTGTTCTAGTGCAACACCAAGGCCAAAGCAGACTTGCAGTGGACTTTGGCTCTCTGAGTCCTCTCCTCTACCAGGGCTTGCAGGGAGGCACGGGGCCCCAGGCTGCACCTGCGGCAGAGGCGTTTAGACCCGGAACTGAAACCACAATAGGTGCAGCGTGGGATTTGGTAAGAATCGGCTGCTTGTCACCCATTCGACAAACGTGTCCCTGGACCTTCCTGCTGTGTTAAGACCCCATGCGGCCAAAGGTCAAAGGGTGGCATTCAAACCAAGGACAGGCAAATATTTACAGTATTATTGCTGAAATTCACAGCAGGTTCTTCCAAGCGGTGCTTTCCTTTCACTGCCTCTACTTACCGCACCTTCCTCTAGACCTGACCCCTACCACACAGCCCAACTCTGGTCTTAGGGCAACAGTACTGGACGGGGACTCGAAAGACATGACTCTGGGTCCTACGCCCAGTTATCAACTCAGATAAGAGATCCTAAGCCAGTATCTGCATGTCAGAGTCCCCATCGCTGAAACGGAACAGCACGGGCTCTGCGGCTCTCATGGCTTCATCATGAGGGCTAAACAAAACAGGACAGCTGGGGGCATCCCAGCTCCGCCAACTCTAAGGTAGCCTTTCCCGCCAGGTAATAAGCAAACACAGTTCTGTGCTGTGAAGACGCAGCCCCCTCCCACCTCACCAGGACCGAGAGGAGGAGGGTGCGGGGTTAGGCCACGTGAAACAGGATGGCTTCCTGGCTGTCGGACTTCCTCCAGGACCTCAGGTGGCTGCTTGTTGTCTCCACGAGGCCTCCTCCTCTAGGAACTCTGCAGGGGACCTAGACTTCTGCTCTCATTCCAGAGAAAGTCTCCCCCTCCCGTGGGGAGAACGACAGTCACTACAGTGTTCTGTCAGTCTCTGGCATGAGATCCCACACTCTCCTAGTTTGTCTCCTGCTTATGTCTTTACTTCCTCCTCTTCTTCGTGACCCTTCTGTGCCAGAAGGTCCTGGAATCAGTGCGCAGCCCTCTACAGATGCTATCTCCCTGGGTGATTTCATTCAGTCCCAAGCCTTTAAAAAACAAGTTCCATCCCTGAAGACAAAACTCCTGCCTACCAACAGGCACATCTTTGAGACTGCTAGGCACCTCCAGAGAACATTCCTGTACAAAAGGGGCCTACTTTAGTCAGGTGGGACCTGAGTTGCAGGAGGGTTTCCAATTCCTACCAAAACAACCCAGCTGGCTATCTGCCCCATGCAAACATGAAGCTGATACAATTTTAAATGATTTAAAATAAATCAACGTTCAAAAAAGAGGGCTACACATCCCAGTGGTTCCTGAATTCTTTATAGTCTCTGTGTAAATATCCAAGGGATGACAGAGCACAAACCAAAGTCTGATGTTTGGGGAGACGTGGCCAAACAAAGAGTAACTTCATCTGCATCTTCACAGATGCTTCCAACTCCTCCTAAAATTTCAAGTTTCTCTCAAATCTATCTGACTCAGGCAGCTTCTTCTAGTCCTCTGCATTCTGCTGATGAAGGGGAACCCATAGCTCGGCTCACGAGCTGCATCTGTGGCTCCTGTCCAGCCCTCGTGCCCACAAGAGAAGCAGTACCACCAGTGGCAACTGAAAAGCATCTTCCTGAAGAATACCAGCACGTAAGGGCGGCTCATTCTCCACGGTGCATTACAGACAGTCCTTCCACAAGTTTTACATGATGACAACTTCACAATCAGAAAGAAAATGGTTATTTTTAAAAAGGAAACATTCTTCCCATAAGGTATCATAAAAATCTTGACTGTGCAACAGTGTTGTCTTTTTAAAGAAACGGAGAAAGCGTTAGTGCCCACAACTCACCTCAGCCTGGCCTGCTTTTCCAATCCAACCACTTTCCGTACCACCTGTTGGCAGAAGCCGTAGCACATGAAGAGGACGGAGTTCTCAGCGATGTTGGCGATCAGCGCTGGGCTGGTCCCCTTGTAGAAGCCTCGGAAGCCCACCTGGGAGTAAGTCCTCAGGCAGCAGTCGGTGAGGCCGCGGTACAGGTTGGGGAACGTCTGCATCTTCACTTTCAAGGTGTCAAAAGGCTGCCCGGTCAGTACACATGCTGTGCCCCCTACAACCAGGACAAAAGCCTTCTCCAGCACCAGTCTACTGTTTTAGAATGCAGCCGCAAACACCCACGGAAACGAGAGAGAGATAAGCACCCTGCCCCAGGGTCTGCTTCTGTCGCAGTTCACTCCAACCTCTCTCCCCGGCCCCCCAAACCTTCGAGCCCAGTCCAAGCAACAACAAAGGGTTCCCACTGTGCCCTGCACCCAGCTCCGGCCCTAAAGGAGCCTACAGACACGTGTTCAACAGTCAAGACCACGGGGCGCAAAGGGGTGGCATGTGTTCTGGGATGTCAGCAATAGGGTCAGACGGACTTGGTCCTAAAGCCTGGCTCTGTTGTGAGATTCTGGACAAGGGATATTAACTTAGGAGCCTTGGTTCCTCATCTGGTTTGTATGAGGATTAAATAAAAATGGGCGAGAAGGCTTAAGCTAACGCTCCTCCATGAATGGTTCATGAAGAGCAGTCACATCAAAGGAGGGAGGAGAAGTCTCGCAGGAGTGAATCACTCCTCTCTGCCTAATGCCCAGCAGCACAGATGACTATCAGAAAAACAGGGAAAGAGGCAACAGATAAAGATGACAACCAGTCCGGCTAATCCCTAAAGCGCTAAAAGTTGACCATAAGGAAAATCTTCATTTGGCCTCTACCAACTAATGATTTGTATTCGAATAGAGAATGCAATGAAACTTTCCTTTGCTCAGTATCAATCATGTATTTTTATTTTTATGCTTTTATATTGTAAGAGTTTAGAAAACAGCAAAATCTGAATTGCTGTGGAAGGCTTCAATAAAAAGCCTGAATGTAAGGAAAAGAATGAACTATGACCACCCTGTCATAACCACAGACCCTGGACTAGGTCCGCATTTGGGAAATGCCATTTGTTAATGCTTCTACCTTTCCTGGGCCTCAGAGATCACTGTATCTCAGATGTCCCCGGCTTGTGTTGGGAAACTTAACTATTGGATTAGGTTTTTAAAGCTCCATCAAAATTGAACAGAAGGCTGGGGCCCCTGGATGGATCAGTCGGTCAAGCATCAAACTCTTGATTTGGGTTCAGGTCATGATCTCCAGGTCGTGAGATCAAGCCCAGCATCCAGCTCAGTGCTCAGCATGAAATCTGCTTATCCCTCACCCTCTGCTCCTGCCCCACTCACTCTCTCTCCCAAAATCTTGAAAAAAAAAAAAAACAAACTGAAGAGAAGGCTTACATAAATATTTAAGAAATGCAATTTCATAACTTTGATATTACACAGTTATTCTGACTAAATCGTGCAAAGTAGAGACAGGAGGGGGCTGTTTTGAATAACTCCCATGTAATTACTGGCAGATAAACAGACATTTTCAAGGAGTCTGAAAACTGTGAGGTCTTCCTTTAAGCAATCACAAGTATATCTGGGATCCTATCCCTAACTTTCTTCTAGAAGAGTTCATTTCTTCTAGGAGAGTAATGATACATTTCCCCTTTGTTGTACCAAATTATCCCCAGTTCTGATTTAGTGGAATATAATTCAATCAGATGTTACTACAATTATAGTTATATTCTCTCTTTGGTACTTACAGGGATAAAATAGGACTCTAATTATATAAAAAAATAATTATTCCAAAAGAAGAAGTGAATGTCAGCATTTTTAAAAGGGTACATACATAATTAAGGTAACCTAGATGCAGATAAACTGAATAAAGCATTTAGACCATTGCAATTTTAACTAGAACTTTTCCATATTTTAACCCAATCATCTTGTACAGTTCGGATATCACAGGTTGCTAATATATGTATTTATTGCATATCTGTAACAGTTACATTTCCAACAGAGAGAAGGTAGGAGGCTAGTGCATTTTCAAATGCTAACTACAATTATCTCCTTTCATCTATGGAGGTAACAAACTCCCATGTAATTTACCACAAACAATACTGTCCAGGCCCCCCTTAAGTGGGTGAAGACAATTCAGAACACCAGCACCAATCATTGAGACCTAGCAGGCCCTCAGATACACATCTAGTATGAAACTAGAAATCAATCACAAAAAAAAAAGACCACAAAGAACATAAATACATGGAAGTTAAATAACATGTTACTAAACACTGAGTGGGTAAACCAAGAAATCAAAAGGGAAATCAAAAATGCTTGGAGACAAATGAAAACGAAAACACAATGGACCAAAATCTTGGAGATGGAGCAAAAGTAGCTCTAGGAGGAAAATTTATAGCAATATAGGCCTAACTTAAGAAAAAATCTCAAACCACTCAGCCTTATACTGAAAAGACTAGAAGAGCAAGCAAAGCCCAAAGATAGAAGGAAATAAAGATCAGAGCAGGCATATGAAAGAAAACACCATAAAAGATTAAAAAAAAGAGAAAACAGACACCACAAAAATACAAAGGATTATAAGGTTATGAAAAATTACAGGCCAACGAATTTAGACAACCTCCAAGAAATGGAATGGATAAATGCCTAGAAACATCTAGAATCACAAATAGAAAATTTTATCAGAGGGCCACCTGGGTGGCTCAGGTCATGATCCCAGGATCTTGGGATCGAGACCCTCATTGGGCTCCTGCTCAGCAGGGAGGCTGCTTCTCCCTCTCCCTCTGTCTGCTGATCTCCCTGCTTGTGCTAAGTAAATAGATCAAATTTAAGGGGAAAAAAAATTCGAACATACCAGTTACTAGTAATGACGTTGAATCAGTAATCAAAACAAAAAACAAAAAACTCCCAACAAAATTGGACCAGATGGATTCACAGGCGAATTCTATCAAACACAAAGAAGAGTTAATATCTATCCTTCTCAAAATATTTAAAAAAAAATAGAAACGGAAAACTTCCAAATTCATTCTAGGAGGCCAGCACTACCCTGACATCAAAAGCGAAGACACTACAAAAAGGAAAATTACAAGCTAAGGTCTCTGATGAACAGATACAAAAATCCCCCTCATCAAAATATTAGCTAATGGCATTCAACAATACCAAAAAAAAAAATCCTTCAGCAAGATCAAGTAGGCTTTATTCCAGGGATGCAAGGATGGTTTCAATATTCTGAAATCGATCAGTGGAATGCACCATATTAGCAAGAGGATAAAAGCCATATGATCATCTCAAATGCAGAGAAGCATTTGACAAAATACAACATCCATTCATGAAAAAAACTCCCACCAAAGTAGGTTTAGAGGAAACATACCTCAGCATAATAAAGGCTGTATATGAAAAACCCTCAGCTAACATCATACTCAATGGTGAAAAGCTGACAGCTTTTCCTCTATGATAAGGGACAAGACAGAGATGTCATACTCACCACTTATTTAACATAGTACTAGAAGTCCTAGCCATAGCAATCACATGAGAAATAAAAGGCATTCAAATCGGTAAGGAAAAAATTATGCTTCACTATCTGCACAGGACATGATAGTATATATAAAAAACCTTAGGGGTGCCGGGATGGCTCAGTTGGTTAAGCATCCAACTCTTGATATCAGCTCAGGTCTTGATCTCATGGTTATGAGTTCAAGCACTGCACTGTGAGCCACAGTGGGCGTGGAGTCTACTTTAAAGAAAGAAAATCTTAAAGACTTCACCAAAAAAACTATTAAAACCGATAAATGAAGGGGGTGCCTGGGTGGCTCAGTCATTAAGCAACTACCTTTGGCTCAGGTCACGATCCCAGGGTCTTGGGATTGAACCCCGCATCCCTGCTTGGTCAGAAGCCTGCTTCTCCCTTTCCCACTCCCCCTGCCTGTGTTCCCTCCCAGTCTCTCTCCGTGTCAAATAAATAAATAAATACTGATAAATGAAGTAATTTGTAGGATATAAAATATACAGAAATCTGCTGCATTTCTTTTACACTAATAACAAAGTAGTAGAAAAAGAAATTAAGAAAACAATCCCATTTACAATTCCAACATAAAGAATAAAAGACTTAAACTTAACCAAGGAGGGAAATAACCTGTACTCTGAAACCTATACAGCAATGAGAAAGAAATCAAAGACAACACAAATGGAAAAACGTACCATGCTTGTGGATTGGAAGAACAAACATCATTAAAATGTCCATGTTACCCAAAGCAAATCAATGGATTCAATGCAATCCATATCAAAATACCACCAGCATTTTTCAAAGAACCAGAACAAATAATCCTAAAATCTGTATGAAGCACAAATGTCCCTGGGTAGCCAAAGCAATCTTGAAAAAGAACAAAGTGAAGGTATTGCAATCCCAGATTTCTAGATATACTACAAAGCCCTTGGCATGTGTGTGTTTCCTCAGGTTGGATCCCTTGTCAAGGCACTGAGACACAGCTGTGAAGACCAAATCCTGCTCTGCAGAGAACTTCCTGTCAGGTGAAGGACCCTCACTGGATGACAGATATATACATATATAGAGAGATAGATACATACAGATATTTTTTTTTTTTTTAAAGATTTTATTTATTCATTTGACACAGAGAGAGAGATTACAAGTAGGCAGAGAGGCAGGCAGAGAGAGAGGAGAGAGGAAGAAGCAGGCTCCCCGCTGAGCAGAGAGCCCGACGTGGGCCTCGATCCCATGACCCTGGGATCATGACCTGAGCCGAAGGCAGCGGCTTTAACCCACTGAGCCACCCAGGCGCCCATACATACAGATATTTTTAAGATTTTTTTAGTTTGGGAGAGTTTAGCAGCCCTGCAAAAACAAAAATTACTCTTCAGGAAAATAAAACACTTCTGTTTTGAATACATATCCACAATGTCTCATGTATAGTCAGAAGTTGCTAGACTTGGCATGCCTGGCTGGAGAAAGAAAGAAAAAGAAATGACTAGACTTGCACAAAGAAATAGGAAAATATCACCATAGGGAAAGAATTCAGTTGACAGAAACTGACCAGAAGATGGCTTAGGTATTAGATTGAAAATGCAGAGACACATCAGTAGTTATGATGATGAGATTGAAAGGCTTGGTGGAAAATCTGGACTTAGTGGTTGAAAAGATAAGAAAATTTCTTAAAAATGACCTGAAGGAGGGGTGCCTGGGTGACAGTCAGTTAAGCACCTGGCTTCAGCTCAGGTTGTGATCTCGGGATCCTAGGATCCAGCCCTGCATCAGACTCCCTGCTCAGTGGGGAGCTTGCTTCTCCCTCTCTCTGCCCCTTTGGCCTCTCTCCCACTGTATGCACTCACACTTTGCTCATTCTCTTTCTCAAGAAAATAATTTTAAATCTTTTTTTAAAAATGACCTGAAGGAAATTTTAGAATGAAAAATCCAAAGAACTCCAGTACTAAAAAGGAGCGACAACAAATAAAAGATTTAGTCACACAAAAAAACAGGATTAAGAAAATAGACGCACACTCTAAAATACTTGAGGATATTGAAAATTGATTTTTAGATGAAAAGAAATAACTAGCAAATTAGATGAAGCTAAAGAGTACAATACAAACCAAGGTAAGGAATTGTCCCATGATGAATCACAAAAACACAAAGTCATGGGAAGTGTGGAAGAAGCCATAAGCGATACAGTTAGTTGATGGATGCAGAGATAGAGCATCCTATACAAGTAACAGGAGAGAACAGAGAGATTACAGAGGATGAACTGGTTAAAGAAAGAAGACAGGAAAAAAATCCCTCTCAATTTAAAGAATAAAACAAACATTCTATAAGCCTCCAGAGATGAAGGAGCAAGACTCCCGTTGGCAGCAGACTTTTCATCAGCAACACTGAACATTAGTAAGCAATGGAGTTAATGTCTTCAACATTCCAAGGGAAAATAATTTTGAATCTAAATTTCTATACCAAGTTAAATTGGCATTTAAGCATTAAGTGTGGTGAAGGACCTTTTCAGATATGCAAAGCCTCATCAAATTTACCAGCCAGAAATCATTTATGAAAGAATTACTGAAAGATACACTCCTACAAAATGAAAAAAGGAGAAAGATATAAATTGAAGAAAAAGTAGATAAAACTAGTAGATTCAAAGCATGGAACTGGGGAGGAAACTGGTGATGGCTTGAGCTATTTGTTCAAGAGGTAAAGGTTGCTGAGCCAGAGGAGAAGAACTTAAGAGACTCAGGAGGAAGAATCTTCAGAGTGGAAGGAAAAACAAACCCTTAAGAGGAAGAGGCCTCAGAGTTACAGGAGGAGGGAGGTGAGAGGCTGGCGGAGGAGGGGTGGGGAGAGAGGCTGGCAGAAGAGGTGGAGGGGGAGGCGAGAGGCTGGCGGAGGAGGGGGGTGAGAGGCTTGAAGGTTGGAGGAGGGGGGAGAAGAGGTGGCTTTGGAATTATGTAAGGAACAGGAGTCAACCTTTCAATGTCATATGTGGTAAATACAAAGCCTGGAGTTGAGGAAATAACCAAAGATACCTTGGAGATTATTTTAGATAAAGAAGTAGAAGATTCTGAGCCAGAGGAGGAAGAAAGTTCAGGGTGGGAAATGGAAGTAGTTTTTTTGTGGGAGGAAGGAGAGGACTCTGAAGTAGAACATGTAAAGACTACCTCCCAGATTGAGAAAAGAGAGGCCTCAAATAAGAAATTGCCTATAATTATGTGACTCGGGACTCAGAAGAAAATTGGTGAAATCTCGGATGGAACAAAAACCCCAGGGAAAAAAAAGGAAACAGCTATTATCCTCATAAATCAAGGAACTGGACAGTCTGACCTTGTGTTTGGCCTCTCCCTCCAAGTCACTAGAGATAAGTTCTGGTAAGCAGAAAAGGCATTTATGCACAAATTTGAGTACTCCACCAGGAATCACCATATTTTAAAGGAAAACAGACACAAAACTCTGCAAACAAAGAAGCCAACACCTAAAGAAACAGACAATATAAGAAACAGAAGGAAATTTCAGAAGAAGTGTAATTAATAACTTCAGAGAAATACAAGAGATTAGAAATATTAAAAATTATCATCCAGATATCTTGGGAATAAAGAACTCAATAGATGTTCTGAATAGCAGAAGAGACATACTTGAAGAGACAAAGGATGATCTAGAAGATCAACTTGAAGAATGCTCTAAGGATACAATGCAAATGGCCAAACAGATGATAAAGATCCAGAGACAAGATAGATCCAGAAGCTCCAACATCTATTTGACAGGAATTCCAGAAAAAGATAATAAAGGGAATGGAGCAGAGGAAATAATTAAGAAAATGATTGAAGAAAACTTCCCAGAGCTAAAGAAAGATTCAAATCTTTTTATTTTTAATATTTTATGTATTTATTCCAGAGAGAGAGAGAGAGAGAGAGAGAGAGAGAATGAATGAGAGGGCAGAGGGTCAGAGGGAGAAGCAGACTCCCCTCTGAGCAGGGAGCCCGACTCGGGACTTGATCTCAGGGCTCCAGGATCATGACCTGAGCCAAAGGCTTAACCAACTGAGCCACCCAAATGCCCAAGAAAGATTCAAGTCTTGAGACTGTCAGTGCTTCCAAGTACCTAGTAAGACTGATGAAAAGACTCCTAGAAATCTGGGAATTCCAAGAATAAAAAAAATCATGAAGCCCACCAGAAAGAGGAGAGAGAACCTATAGAAAAACAAGAATCAGACTGAGAGCAGACTTATTGGATACTCTGGATGCTAGAAATGGGGCAGCAGCATAAAAGTTCTGCAGGGAAAAGGCTTTAAATCTAGAATCCTACATCCAGCCAAAGTGGCATTTTATTTTGAAGGTAAAACAAAGACATTTTTTGACATCAAATAATTCAGTTTATTTCTTGCATAC
This sequence comes from Ailurus styani, assembly GCA_002007465.1. Classification (NCBI taxonomy): domain Eukaryota; kingdom Metazoa; phylum Chordata; class Mammalia; order Carnivora; family Ailuridae; genus Ailurus; species Ailurus styani. The sequence continues at coordinate 1,859,007 of LNAC01000143.1, read as the reverse complement.
CCCCTTTGAAAGAATTACTGGAGGATATAATTTAGCAATCTAGGGTAACTATAAACACATACATACAATAGAGATTATCTTTCTCCCACACCAAAAAATCAACAAGGAAAACAGGAAAATAAAATGCCACACTTCTACCAAGATGAACAGCTAACAGTGCACTTGGGGAATAGAGAAAAGGAAGGTTACAGATATTAGTGAGATGTTCGTAAAGTTAAAGGATGTGTTAAAATTAACGTTAATCATCCTAACTTGTGTAGAAGTATACTTTCTAAACTACTGGGCATCACTTCCTGGCCTTTCGGCAAAGATCAAATATAAACTGCTGAGGAGAGGGAGGGAATCGGGCAATATAACCATGGACAGGAAGAGATGGGGTGAAAGTAACAGAAAAACAGGAAAAAATACAGCAGGAAAAGTTAAAAAGAAAAAGGCAAAAGTTGAACTCTTATCAAGAGGGGTAACTTTATCATTTATACTGATATGACTCTTGAATCTTTATATTAAACATTTTCCTTCCAAAAAAAAAAAACTTACTACAAAGCTGTAGTAATCAAAACAGTATGGTACTGCCACAGAAAGAGACACAGAGATCAAAAGAACAGAAGCCCAGAAATAAACCCACACTTACAGGATCAATTACTCCACAACAAAGAAGGCCGCCATATGTAATGGGGGAAAAGACAGTCTCCTCTAAAAATGGTGTTGGCAAAACTGGACAACTACATGCAAAAGAATGAAACTGGGTTACTTTCATTCACCATACACAAAAATAAACTCGAAATGGATTGAAGACCTAAATGTGATATCTGAAACCATAAAACTGCTAGAAGAAAACATAGGCAGTAAGCCTTTTCACACTGGCCTAGCAACGTTTTTCTAGATAGGTCTCCTAAAGTGAGGGAAACAAAAGCAAAAATAAACTATTGGGACTACACTAAAAATAAAATGCTTCTGCACAGTGAATGAAACCACCAACAAAAAGACAACCTACTGAATGGGAGAAAATATTTGCAAATGATATACCTGAAAAGGGGTTAATATTCAAAATATATAAAGAACTTCTAGGGTGCCTGGGTGGCTCAATGGGTTAAAGCCTCTGCCTTCAGCTCAGGTCATGATCTCAGGGTCCCGGGATCGAGGCCCGCATCGGGCTCCCTGCTTGGCGGGGAGACTGCTTCCTCCTCTCTCTCTCTGCCTGCCTCTCAGCTTACTTGTGATCTCTCTGTCAAATAAATAAATAAATAATCTTAAAAAAAAAAAAAAAACTTCTATAACACCAAAAAACAAACAAAAAATACCCAAACATTCTAATTTAAAAATGGGCAGATGACCTGAATAGACGTTTTTCCAAAGAAGACATCTAGATATCCAAGAGAATCATGAATTTTGGCATAAGAGGATAAACATTAATGGTCTAGGTCACATTGAGAAGGTAGGCTAGTTAAGGCATATAGCAACAGAGTAGTCAAAGCAGGGAGTGGGTTATAATTGTCCAACTACTATATCTTAAAGGGAGACTAAATTCCTCATGAAGGAATTTAACTTTTGAGCTCCGCACTGCCTCATTTCAACATTATACAATGACCTATCTTCTTCAAATCCTCCCCCATCCTAGCTGCTTGGAATTTCTGGAATTTTTCCTACACTAGAAGACAGGCAGTGCCAGCTTCCCAGCACTTTATAATAGATGAACTGGACCAAAAACCTGTTGGTTGGGGGAGGTCTGTTTCAAAGAAAAGAAGGGACACGGAAAAGAATACATGTATACTACACTGAGATCACCTCAGGCCACAATGGCCCAATGTCCCTATCTGGACAGCTGGCAGCAGAGGCTCAAGATTAACCTCCACCCCCAGGAGGGCTGGTGGCCCATTATGGAGTATTAAAACAAAGACACCAACAGGGCCAGTCAAGGAACCAAGCAACCAACATCCAACCTCTATCTGGACACCATCTAGCTGCACAATCATGGGCAAATGCACTTGCCCTCTCCAGATCTCCTTTCTACATATACAGGGAGCGTTAGAGCCAAAGGTCTCTGAAGGCCCTTCTAGCTCCATCATTGGTATACTGACACATATCCAAAGTGGGGCTATGGCTTCCTGTTTACATGCCATGCACCTCCCAGTAGAAGTTCTCAGGTCACTAAGAGGAGCTCCCCTGCGAGCTGAGGAGCCCCTCGCCTGGCTTAAAGCATGGACCCCTGCCAAGGAGCCTGTTCTCCTCCAAAGTCAGACACTGCAGGGCCATGCTCCATCAGTGAAGGATGACCCTCTGAGACCAATGTGGGAGGAAATCCCAACCAGTTATCGGGAGAATTAAATGCCATACGTAGATGGGCCCAGGACATGGTAATATTGTAAAAAAGCATGTCCACCAGCAAATGCCCTACACAACAGACTCCCAATGATACAACTGCAATTTGTATCTTTAAAATTTACTGTAAAGCATATATGTGACACCCAAATACCTGTCCACATAGAAATGCCTTTCTAGGAAAAAGAAAATTCTATCACAACAGATTCTACATTTTTGGCAGACTGACTGATGGACATTTAATTCCAAAAGCTGAGAATCTCTCCTGTGGTTAAATACCATCCTATGGGAGAGACAAAACTGAGCCCAGAGCATTCGCAGGACTGTTAAGAGGGTGCCAGAAACAGGCAAATGGGTCCACCATTCTCATGGTCAGGGTCATCCTCAACGTGGCAAGGAGGTTGGCATGGGGGTGGTACATGGGCCACTGATTGTACCATGGGCTGTACCAGCTGCAGATGGTATGGGACTGACCCAAGGCCCACAGCAGGCAAGAAGCCAGTGGGGCAATACCTAGGCAGCTCTTAGCTTCCCCTCCTCCTGGGCCAGGACATTCCTGTGGTCTCTAACCTGGGAGCTGGTGCCTGCACTTCTTATCAGTCTGTAACACTCACTCTGTCTGTAGCCTTTCTCATTAGCCTACCTCCGTCGACCTTTGGTCCAGGAGAAAATTCTTTGTTCTCTAAACTGCAACTTCTTTTTCACAATTACGAGAATGAGAGGATGACAGGTGGTGGCCCTGTGGCTGCGCCTGATCTGTTGACCCAGGATGTCCCACTGGAAAAGAGGACAATGGGCAACTCACCCCTCTGGCCTCTCCACTCCCGAGAGCTGAGGCCCATTATAAGAATCAGTGTAAGGGGGCGCCTGGGTGGCTCAGTGGGTTAAAGCCTCTGCCTTCGGCTCAGGTCATGATTTCAGGGTCCTGGGATCCAGGCCCGCATCGGGCTCCCTGCTCGGCAGGGAGCCTGCTTCCTCGTCTCTCTCTGCCTGCCTCTCTGTCTACTTGTGATCTCTGTCAAATAAATAATAAAATCTTAAAAAAAAAAAAAAGAATCAGTGTAAGGGGCAAGGGTAAGCCAGGGTTTTCATCTGGGAAATCAGAGCATTGCAGGACTCCTCTGGTGCTAAAATAACACAGGAACCTAGAGAACCAAGTCACCACCCACACACTTCCAATTACTGACCTCAGGCTGAGTAAAGGTAATCTTTCTATGGAGTGGCCCATGTGTTGCAAGCACTGCCCAGGAGTATTTACCTGTGCCCTGTGAGGCCACAGTCTGCCCTGGGGCTCTGCCCCTGCCCAGCCTACCCTTCCCTGGCAAATCTTAGGGCCTCTCTTTTCCTTTTAGGGCTTTAGAACCATCAAAGATCAGCCTCATTTACCAAAGACATTTCTAAAGGGTGTCCTCCTTTCTTTCCTTGGCAGTAATAAGGACAGTAAGTAGGACTTCCCTGGAGAGATAGCACAGTGTGATTCTGGACTACAAGGGCTCTGAAGACTGCCATGCTTGGAGTAAAATCCCACGTCACCTGTATATCCCAGCTGTGTGACAAGGGACTTGAGCTCTGAGCTGTGATGTTTTCCAGCTGTAAACTGAAGACATTCTCACCCTGCACCCTGACTCAAAGTTTCACTGTAAGGGAACTACTCTACCTTCTGATGTTCTCAGAAGACAATATTATACTTCCATTACATGGATTCACTCCAAGGTGAAAGCATGTTGCTTCTGGGCTGACAAAAGTAATATTTTCACCACCCCTTCATTGGATCTCACTTGCAGCAGATACTTGAAGAATAGATGATGGGTTTCCCCTGGAATTACCTGCAGCCCCTGCTGTAAGGTCAATGGCAGCTTGGATGCCAGGACTGGACTTCATGTTTGCCCACTCCTCTGCTGGTCTCTGTGGAAGGCAACTCTCTGGAGTTTATGATGGGTGTCTCATATCCCTGAAAGGAGACAAGAGCTCTCCATCAGTGAAGCCTCTGCAGCCTTTCTCTAGAACCGCTGGCAAGTTACTGGGACCTTAACCTCTCTGGAAGCTGGGAGATCGGTTCTCCACTTCTATTAAAAAAAAAAAAAAAAAAGGGCAGTCAAGATATCAGTGTAATTTAGTGACTGGCCTCCCTTCTCCCCGCCCACCATCTCCCCATAAAAAACTCACGAGTCAAAAACCTTCCCAGAGATATCAAAGCTAGAGCCACTCGTAGGGGGCAATTTCAACCGACCTTTCTGAAAAGCTTACAAGTCAATGCCAAATACCACGGACACCCAAACCATATCAAACTAGTTTTTCAGAGGCCTAAGTGGAACTATCAGTCAACTAAACCCATTTCTAAATTCAGACAGCAGCCTGGGTCGAGTCCCTAAGAGGAGGTCACAGAACAGTAGGTCTGGAAAGGAATGGATTAGGCGCTCAGCCAAGTGTCAGATGTATGGGTCTGAATTCCTGCTCTCCCACCAGCAGGGTGGGCCCTCGGGGCCCTTAAGCTGGAGGCCCCCACATATCAAAAGTGAATAATACAAGTATTATACTACAAAGGCAATCACAAATAGCCACATGGGACAGATGTTCTTAGAACTACAGAGCACAGCACTAAACATTAGTAATTGTCATCAAAGTCCTCTCCAGACCTTCTCAGCCATAAGTGTGTACACAAAACACCTGATGACCTTGTTAAAATACAGGTTCTGATTGCTAGGCCTCAGGTGGGACCAGAAACCATGCCAGTCATGACAAGCTCCCAGATGAGGCTGATAATGACTGGCCACCAATCACATTTTGAAAAGAACACCTGGTCCACTGTGTCCTAAATTTGTTTGATAAGAATCACTGGGGCACCAGTTAAATATTCTAATAACCAGGCCTCTCTCCTAGTGATCTTGATTCAGCATGTTGGGGCTAGAGCCTAAAACGTTTGGGAAAACTAGAGTCTACTCCTCCACCTTTAGACAAAAATCAACTATTGCAGAGAAATGGGCTTTATAAATATGGATTTTTTAAAAAGGAAAGGTGGTTCATTAACACAGAATATCAAGATAACCAATTCAGCAACCAATTCTGTGTGGTTTTCAAATATAAGTGACTTATCCGTCAATAACAAAGAACAGTTTTTACTCATCACGCTAAAGACCTTTGTGCTCCCACTCAGGACACCTCTCTGAGGAGGTGGGCTGGCTGGGTCATTAATGAATGCCAATGTTGACCTAAACGTCAGCAGAAAATAATTTTATCCACTAAGAAGTTTTTTAACCACTTGACGCATGTTGCGAATGACCAGACACCAGACACCTTGCTTTCTTTAAAAAACAAAAACAAAACTGTAAAACCGGTACCCACAAAAGCACAGTACTGGACTTGAAAAAGCAACTAAGTTAAACAGACAAGACATGAATTTTATGTTATTGATAGGACTGGAGAGGCAGTACCAATAACTACAGTTGATAAGGTGGTGGCCATCCAGTAGGACCTCAGAAGGCTCTGAGGTCCTAATCCACTCTCCTCCTTTTCCAGATGGAAAACTGAGGTCAGAAGGCAAGAGCTTTTCCAAGGACATACAGATAGTCAGTGGACTCAAGTCAAGTCTTGCCTTTTGGGTCTGTGCCTACCAATCAATACTTAATTCCAGAGTATTCCAACCTGACCAAAAAGAAAAGCAAAAAACAAACACCCAACCCTGCATTTTAAAGGAAAAATGGAGGCAAGTGGGGAGAGTCACACAGGGCCCAACCAATGCGGCTTCTCCACCGGTTCAATTCTTTGGGTGCGGACATTTCTTTCTTAGTTTATAAGAAAGGCATAGAACCTATTGTGTGTCATGGCTGTGAATTTAACCCCTTCAGGTAAGCCAAACACACACATCAAATCCCACAAGTAACGACTCAGAATTATTAGGATAGTAAACAGTAACGGGAACAGATCAACTTAGAACATGTGGGCAACTGATTCAAATTACTGTGTAGCTTAAGAAAGCGGCTTCGAGAAGTCTTGAAAAACACATACGGCTTGGGGGAGGCAAGACTGGTCGGCAGGAGTTAAAACTCATTCCTGAGCCAGTTGAAAAGCTGAATCCTTCTCGCGTCCCTTTACCCCTCCCGCAAGTGCACGTGGGTCCGACTCCAGGGCAGACGAACAACATCGCCCACCACACAGCATCTGTTCCCGGGGAATCCCGGCTGCGAGAACGCTCTGGGGCCGCCTTCGGCACCCGATAGCCCCAGCTGCGGGAAGATCCCGGCTGCAGGCTCGGGCTGGCGCGGCAGGCGGCCGCCCCCCCCGCCGCCGAACACTAGAGCCGGGACACCAGGCGCTGCGACGCCCGCCCGTCTCCCGCCCGGGGCTCCGGGTCCCGGTGGGCACAGCGGCCGCGGGGGAGACTGCTTCCAACTTTCTCTGCCTGGCTGTCACGCTCTCGGCCTCTGCCCCAACAACCTGCAAGAGTCTCCCAGGCATAACCGCCCCCGCCGCGGGCTGCCCGGAGGCCTGAGGCCACTCCGAGGGGGCAAAGAGGACACCCTTCCCAGCAGGTGACCGCTACGGGAAGGAGGCCGCGGAGCCCCGGAGTCTCCGGCGAGCCCCGGCCGACGGCGCCCGCAGCCCCCGGGCACGTGTACGGCTCGCGGGCCGCGGCCCCCCGAACGCCGCCCGGCGGCCC
>LNAC01000143.1:1836606-1851475 GCA_002007465.1 Ailurus styani | reverse complement strand
GCTGGAGGGCGGGGAGCCCGGGCCCCGGAGCTGCTTCCCTTCCTCCGGGTTCCCGCAGGACTCCTGAGAGGCTCGACCCCAGTTAGAACTCAGGCCGGGGGTGGGGGTGTCGGGAGGACCCGCTGAAGTCTTTGGGCTGATGAACCTTGGTGGGACTCAAGGCCTCCGTTTTATACTTGACTACGGGAGTCCTGGAGACGTGGTGATGAAAAATACATTCGCTTATTGCCGGGAAAAAAAAAAACCCGCAAAACAAACATTCCCCATTCTGCCTACCGCAAGGAAATGCATCCTCACCTTGACATTGGAGGAGGTCACACCCAGTGATGAAAACTGGCTCTAAATTGGGCTTCTCTGATGTTTTAGTTTCCAATGAGTGATTGACTACTTCTGTGGCTCTCTGGCATTTTATTAAAAAGCACTATTCAAAGAACCTTTTATACCGGCAGTAAAGGAATTTTCTCTAGTTCCCTAAGACAAAGAGCTAACACCCACTCGGTTGGAAAGATCTGAGTCTTTATTACTGACAGCTGCTCAGTGTAACTCAGTCATGGCCTTCGGATTTCTTTGGCTCAGTTTTCATGCATTAATTTTCATTTTCTATACTGCATTTTCTTCCTTAAACAGTGCTATCTTTTCCTTTTACACTTTGTTTTTGCCCTGTTTGATTGTGGTGTTGGACTACTGACAATGTCATTTAAGTGATTGGGGAGGGGAGACTTAAATATTCCCGTTGACTTGTATTAGTGCTTAACGTGAGTGTACAACTGAATAGACCTTCCGGACGTAGGAGGCGCTGTGAAGGCATCAGAGCTCCTCGTGAATGGGGGCACTCATGAAAACAGCACAAACTGCCTTTTCACAGAATCAGCACTTTAGAAGTCAAGTTTCTGAAACTTAATGACTTGTGACCTGGCTGGTGGGAAGCAGACTCAGGAGCAGAACTTACCATTACAACGTTCTAGAGGACTTAAGGACTTTGAGTATCCCCTGGTCCAGTGACTTCAGCAAGCTAGAAACATGAGGCTCAAAGGAAACCTCATTAAGGACAGATCCAGTCTGCGGTTACAGATTGGAAAGAGCATTGGAGTTGGAGCCAGGATGGTTGTGTAAAAGTCTGGGTGACCTTTCATGAACCATTTAACCTTTTCAAACCCCAGGGGCCTTCACACAACTGCATCTTGGCCTCTGATCTCTGTGATCCTGCTGGGGCAATCCACCACGTGGGCCACTGCTGCTCCGGGTGCCAGCTGGGGCTCTCCACCACCATCACGAGGGCAGACACTACTCCGGGTCACTGTTGCGCCCTCACTGAGCAGCCAGCCCTCCTCGTTGTGTTGTCTCCCTGGAGCCCCTTCTCCTACTCTCACAAGGGCTGCTCCAGACTCTCAGCACTCCTACATTTCTTCTCTTCCTCACCTCTCCTCAACAACCTTAGCCTCAGTTTATTCGTAAACTCAGAAATAACCAGGAAACATTTGTGCAAATTTTTAACCCCCAATTAGCAAAGTTACCTTTTTTGCAAAAACTCATCCATTTCCCTCTGTCCTATTGTCTTGCTTGCTGTATCCTGGTGACTCACCCCCTGGCCAGCACCAATGATGCTGGTGAAGGATGGGAGACTCAGAGGCCAAATCACTTGCCCAAAGTTATAAAAGTACTAATGAAAGAGCTGGAACTCCGCAGAGTTCTGTTCAATTCTGACGTTCATGTCCCTAACCTCCCAGAAGGCTTCCTTTTAAAAGCAAGAGGGTTGCAGGAACCAGTTCTTTCTCCTAAAACAGACCTCCCTTCACGTTTTATAAATTCACCTGGGCAGCTTACAATCCCTCACAGGAGTGGCTGTTTCTGTTATCTTTGCATTAGGAATAGAGAAATATAAGATGTTGAAAACCTTAACATCTCACAGAAGCTTCAGGGAACTAATTGGAAAACCACCTGCTGGCATCCACTCAAACTTTGTTCTAAGGGTGATTCCCCAGGTAGCTGATGGCCTGGAAAATAGGACTTTAGAGTCCTGCATTACTGCTGTCAGTATAGGTAGGTCAACCCAATGGCATTTCAGATCTGGGTTCCAAACAGCAAGCGAGTCAATGCACTGACCCGTTTGCTCCAGGCGGTTGTTTGCTACACTTGGGACTATGCAATCCAGGGACATTAGTGCTGCTGACTATGTGATGAAGGGACAGATGTGACGTGGGTCAGAGGTGGGGGGGGCAGAGTAGCTAACATGAAAAAGGGAGACTTTGCTACTTCAACAGTATTTCACAATGCACTAGTTAATGATACCAAAATGGAGATATAATTTCATCACTTGAAGCATTTTGGCCCTAATACCATGTGGATGTGTCTTAACAAAGTGTTAATTGGAGTTGTAAATAATTCAAAACTTAAATCATCTCTGATCCAAGGGTACTTTTAATTAATGAGAAAGAAGAAAAAAAATGCTTTGATTACACAACTCCCATGAATGTTGTTGACTGTTGATGTAACCTGTATTGAAAACTCTCTCAAATCTTTTTTGGAATCAGGTAGAGTTGTATTTGAAATAAGGATGGATTTGGATTTTTGTCGTCAATGTGGAATAAGGGAGTATTTTGTATCTCATGAAAGAGCTGTTAAGACAATGTTTTAAAGGGGGTCATTTTCTTTTGTCTTTTCCTTGACAACTTTTTAATGGTACAAGCAAGAAAAAGAAGGAGGGGTGAGCTGTATATTTCATGAGCCTTAGATTTGAATTTGTAATATACATGTATATATTTATATTTTTTAAGATTTTATACTCATTTCACAGAGAGAGAGAGATGGAGAACAAGCAGGGGCAGCAGCGGAGGAAGAGGAGAAGCAGACTCCTCGCTAAGCAGGGACCCTGATGTGGGGCTCAGATCTCAGGATCCTGGGATCATGATCTGAGCTGAAGGCAGGGGCTTAGCCGACTGAGTCACTCAGGTGCCCAATATACATATATTTTTAAAGACATAATTTATAATAGCAAGGACTTAGGAGAAGTGCCCATGAATGGATAAAATTTAGTGGATCATCAATAAGAGGAAATACTATGACACAATTTTTAAAATCACTTTCTTAAATCATATGCTTTAGGATATATTTGGCTGCAAATAACAGGATGCACAACTCTCAATATATTTATTTTGAATATAAAAAAGAAATCTATGGAAAGAAAAAGGAAGGAAGGAAGGAAGGAAGGAAAGAAGAAAGAAAGAAAAAAGAAAGAAAGGAAGGAAGGAAGGAAGAAAGGAAGAAAGAAAGAAAGAGGAAGTTCCAAGGTTGGTTAATTTAATAGCCCAAAAGTATCTGGGTCAGCCTCTCTATGATTCTCTTGACTTTTCCCTCATGATCACGAAGTGGCTGCCACAGCTCTATCACATCCTCACATGTAACATCCAAGGTCAGGAAGGAAGAATTCTCCATATTCTTTTTATCACACACACAGAAATCTTTCCCAGAAGCCCCCTGTCAAACTTCCCTTTGTATTTTACTAGCCCAGAACTGAGTCTCTTGCTTGCCCAGATATAAACCCTGGGAAGAGAATGGAGCTACCATATTTGGTTTAGAACAGGGGTCAGCAAACTTCTGAAAAGAACCAACCAGCTAGTAAATATTTTGGTAAATATTTTGCAGGGCATGCAATCTCTGTCACATCTACTCAGCTCTGCCGTTGTAAACAAAAGCAGCCATAGACATGACAAAGAGATACGTATGGTTGTATTCCAACAAAACTTTTATCTATGAGCATTGAAATTTGAATTTCATATAATTTTTAACTGTTACAAAATATTATTTTGATTTTGATTTTTTTCAGACTTTTAAAACTCAAAAAAAAAAATTTGTATGGCTTATGGCCATACAAAATGAAATGGTAGGCCATGGGGTGCCTGGGTGACTCCATTGGTTAAGCATCTGCCTACAGCTCAGGTCATGATCCCCGAGTCCTGGGATCCCTCTCCCTCTGTCTCTCCCTGCCACTTGTGCATGTTTGCGCTCTCTCTCTCTCTCTCTCTCTCTCTCTCTCTCTCTCTCTCAAATAAATGAATAAAAAAGTCTTTTGAAAAAAGAAAAGAAAGGAAAGAAAGAAAAAGGAAGGAAGGAAGGAAGGAAGGAAGGAAGGAAGGAAGGAAGGAAGGAAGAAAAAGAGAAAAGGGAAGGGAAAAAAGAAAAGAGAAAAATGGCAGGCCAAATCTGGCTAGCAGGTTGTGGTTTGTCGACCCCTGGTTTTGACCAATGACGACTTATCCCCTTGGGACTGTAGGAGAGGCCTACCTTTCCTGAGACATCACCACAGCAGACCTGGAGGGGGCTCAGGGGGAAGCAGGGTTTTGTTAGGTAATCAGGAATATCCCCTACAGCATATTAAGCATATGGGAAAATTCTTAGGGATATAACCATTTTGAAAAAGCAGATTGCATGACAATTTCATGCTGGAAAGACACGAAGACAATGCATTACAGTCGCTCAGAGAGCAATTGCATCTTAGTTGTGTGATCAGGAGACTCTTCAGGGAAGAGGATGCAATTGAGTGGAGCTCTTATTGCCTAAAATAGTTACTAGGTATCATTTATGGAGTGCTTATTACCAAGCATTGTGCATTTTCTCATTTCGTACCCACAACATCCTATGAAGTAGACACTTACAACTGGGAAAATGAAGGGTTACAGTTCAAATAACTCCAACTACCAAAGGCACTTCTTGCTGACCCCAGAACCCCTGTCCTCACCGCTCCACCACGCCTGCTTAGTTGAGTAGGCTTTCCACCCGCAGAAGATGGAAGGAATTCCAGACTACCATTCCATGTTTATTGCATGAACAGCAGAAATACAGTCTGTGCTAAATTAATAGCTTACACGAGACTTCTGTACAAGATCATGACTGCTTGCTTCAGCCACGAGTCACTCATAACCAGTGGAGGTACATAGTAAAGGCTCAGGAGCCACTGTAGAACAGAACTGCAATGTGAATCAAAACAGAAAACTCCCGCCTCTGGACATGGTAACGAGGAACCGAGGAGCCATGTCCCCCAAACAACAACTGAAACAGCAAGAAGCAGGTCATGCTTAAGAGTCGCCTGACGTGGGTCGTCAGAAAATTGGCTGTAAGTGAGGAGTAATTGAAGCCTGCAAGTAAATGTTCTATTTGAGACAAATTCTTACATGTTGGAATGAAAGGACTTCATCAACTCCTACAGTTAACAATAGTAAACAGATGTTCAAGCACACAAACACACACACACACACAATACCTTTTGAGATATTAGACACCTCAAAAGCCCTTTCGTGACCTATAGTTCTCCTAAACATGTCCCTTCTCCTTCCTATCAATAACAAACCTTCATTTACCACTGATCATCTCTGCATCAACCCACACTAAGTGCTGGAATTACAGAAATGAAAGACACAATGGCTAGCCTCAGAGAAATTTCAGTCCAAGTAAAGGAGGAAGAAACAGATAATTAAAATTTGGTGAGGTCCTGCCACAAGACAGGGGCAGGTAGTGTGGCATCCCAGAGAGGGAATGAATACAGGACAGAAAAGCGAGTTGTAGGGGGGCCCCCAGGGGACCCCCATGTCAGGGTGGGTTTTGAAAGACAAGTGGCCCTTTTTTAAGAGGAGGAAAGCCTGTTGATGTATCACTCAGAGCTCTTAATTGCAATCAACAGAAGCCAACTCTGGAGCACAAAAGTGAAAGATTACAAGGATGCTGGGTGACTTTCGTGTTCACTGAATGAGAAGATGGAGCACCCCGAAGAACTTCTTGCAACGGTCCCAAAGCCCGCTGCAGAACTGTTGAGCCATGGGAGCCATGCGGCAACTCCTTCAGAGCTTCTAGATGCTATAGTTTGTACACTGTCCCTTTCATACCAGGGCCTCCGCATCGTAACTGCTGCTCTTTCAAAGCTGGGCACCTTTGTTACCAGCCTAGCCGTGGCCACTGCCTTATATTACTCATTTCCAAGTTGATAAATCACATGGAGGCAGCTGATGGAAGGAGCCTGAGTCAGGTGCCTGCCTATACCCCGATCTGCAAAGGGGCCTGGGAACGTGAGATTCCTGGCTTGTCTTGAAGGAATCACTTGGTGGGAAACTACCTAAATGTAGGCAGGGCTTTAAAACAATGCCAAGCAGCCAGAAAACACAACGCATGTCCACTCCAGACAGGCCGAGCATTGCCATCAGGGGTGTTATAAAACAAAATTCGACTAAGCGAATTTGAAGATCTAATTGGCTTTATTCAGTAATTCATGAATTGGGCAGCATCCCATCTAGCAAGTAGAGGGAAGCTGAGAGGAGCCTTGCAAAAAGAAGGAGAGAACTAGAAGTTATTTGCAAAAGAAAAGAAAGGATTGTTTCAGGCCAGGTCAGCTTCTTTTATGGGGAAACAGCAGGATTTATCATGGAGATAACCTCACTTGTGCTGATCAGGAAATTTCATGTTGACTGTTAAAACGTCACATTCCTGGGATAAGCTGAAACTGTAATTAAGTCTGGGTTTGCTGGGGAGGGAGGGCGGGTAGATTCCAATATGGGCTTTTTGTTTTTTTTTTTTAACAGAGAAGACTGCATGTGCAAAACTACAACTCATTTGGGGAACTGTAGCAGTCTGGCTCTGGGGGTGGGGGGAGTATAAAGCTGGGAGTCCTGGACGATCTTTCTAAGGATCTAAGATCTAAGGAAAGCCTGTTTCTCACTCTTCCCTCCCCCTGCTGCTGTTCCCTCTCTTGCTATGTTTCTGTCAAATAAATAAATAAAATCTTAAAACAAAAAGAATGAATCATTGCAATAAATTTGTTGGATTGCATTGTTGTCTTGCACTTTATCAGTATGAACATTGTAGGTATCTATGGTCTTCTTTCCCACAACTGTCTGCCTGAGATTCTCTTCCTCCCCCTCTGCTTCTCCCCCCCCCCCACTCTCGTGGGTGCATACTCTCTCTCTAAAATAAATAAATAGGGCTCCTGGGTGGCTCAGTGGGTTAAAGCCACTTCCTTCGGCTCAGGTCATGATCCCAGGGTCCTGGGATCGAGGCCCAACGTCGGGCTCTCTGCTCAGCAGGGAGCCTGCTTCCTTCTCTCTCCTCTCTCTCTGCCTGCCTCTCTGCCGACTTGTAATCTCTCTCTCTGTGTCAAATGAATAAATAAAATCTTTAAAATAAATAAATAAATAAATCTTTCTTTGAAAAATGAATCATTGAGGGCGATTGGGTGGCTCAGTTGGTTAAGCATGTGCCTTTGGCTCAGGTCATGATCTCCCCGCACTGGGATTGAGTCCCCCGTCAGGCTCCCTGCTGAACGTGGAGTCTGCTTCTCCCTCTTCCTCTGCCCCTCCCCCCTGCTTATGTACTCTCTCTCTCTCAAATAAATAAAATGTTTTTAAAAAATGAGTCATTGCAGTAAATTTGTTTGATTGCATCATCGTCTTACAATTCACCAGCATAAATGTAGTAGGTGTCTGTGGTCTTCTTTCCCCACAACTGGTCCTACTGGCAACGGATAGTTTTCTAAAAGCTAATTTGTTTTAGATATGCAAGTATTCAGTTACTAACTCTTAAAGCCATGTCCCCGTTCTTCGATGATGCTTTCATTTAGATGCAAGATCAAAACCATTTTTGAAAATGGTTATAAAATAAGGCTTGAAAGCCAAAATGAACAAAGTATTACCAACTTTGCAGATCTTTTATACTTACCAAATTAATCATAGTAAGCATTATAAACATTTTATAAATATTTTTTAAAATAAGAATTGTAAAGTCCAGTTCTCTTTGCCTTCTTTTTTCTTTTGTGATCATTAGAAGCTGCAAAATCTACTTATAATCAGTCCTATTTTCTTCAAAGTGCAAACTTATCAGAAATATATGAATAAATTTTCTGGTTGAGATTCTTTTCATTTCTTACGTTCACATCGGACACCAATCATATATCCCTTCGAATTTTCAGAGTCAATAAGCACTTAATTCAGCTTGAACAATTGCCACTTGGCGGAGAGGGAACTTAATGTATAGTTTTTGCATAAAATCAGGAAGAACAGTTCACCCTTTGGCCACTGTGAAGCAGCAGGTCAGGTGACACCAATGGTGGCAGAACAGTTGTCTTGGCAACTATGATGCTAGACTATCTCTACCCTACAGGTCTTAGATCTTTCTCCTTCTCTTACATATTTTGGTCACTGGGGTCAATGGGAGATTTGAAGTTTATCCTCTTGGGGAGGATCCCTTTTTGTGAACCAAACAAGACAACCAAAAGAGGAAGTCTTTATATTGTACCGCCAGGGATGTTGTGTAGACTGATCGTTTAATATATGGTTAAAAATTGCCTTGTTTTTATCTTTTTAAGCTTAAAAGTAGGCTCCACACCCAGCATGGAGGCTAACACAAGGCTTGAACTCAGGACCCTGAGATCAAGACCCGAGCTGAGACCAAGAATTGGACCCTTAATTGACCCAGATGCCCCTGTTAACACTTACCCTGGTGATTTAATATCAGAAAGTGTACAAGGGGGCTGATTCCTCTCGTCCTAAACTGGTGCTAAGACTCAAGGCTTAAGGGAGAGGTGGTAAGTCCCATACATTCCAGACAGAGCTGCCACGAGTGGACAACCACTCCTCCTCGTAGGGTTAAACAGAGGTGGCACAACCTGCTGCCTTGTCATCCATCAGCCCAGCCATCCTCGTACAGGCTCCACCGTCACAGTCTGTAGTGGGAGAGAAACTGACGAGGTGGCAGGGACACGTTTGTCGTTACAGCTAGGCAAACTTGGGGGCCAGGGAGACTGCAAGGCTCTTGTCAAGATGCTTATCCTCGCCTTCACAAAATCATTTGGGCCACTGAAAGATTGAAGAGGGCAGAGGGACGGTGGGAGATTTCTCTTGAAATTGATTGAGAGGTACGAACTTCCAGTTTTAGAAAACAGATAAGTTACAGAGATGAAAAGTACAGCATAGAGAATATAATCAGTAAGGTGGTAATAACGTTGGAAGGTGATAGATGGTGACCACACTTACCATGGTGAGTGTTGTATGATGTATAGCATTGTCAAATCTCTACATTATATGCCTGGAACTAATACAACATTGTATGTCAACTACACCTCAATAATATTTTTTTTTTGTAAATAGAGAGGAATATGTTTGGCTCTCTTCCCAGTCGGCAGACTGTGAGCTGCCAAGTCTGCATCTTCCGCATGGTGCGGTAACTGTCCGAGCAGAGTCAAGCACAATAAGGGGGTCTTGGGAGGGCTTGGTGTGTGTCTTGGGGGCAGCCAAAGTACAGAAGTCTGATGGACCTAAGGACTGATGCCTGTTTCTCATAGAGAGATTTCTGAAGGTGGAAAGGCTTAGCCTGCTGGTTTGAAGGTCTAGTGGCCTGGTGAAGGACATCAGAGCTCCCAGCCGTTCATATGGCCCCACATGACAGGAAGGGGAGGAGCCCGGGGGCTGCCCAAGGAGCCAAAGGAGGCGATCTATCACCTGAAGAGTGCCTTGAGGGTAGGCTAACCACAGCAGAAAACACTGCCCTAGTCAGAGGAGGCGCTCCACCATGGAGGGAGCCAGGGCAAACCTGCACGCTATGCCCAAGAGAACCCCACAGCACGGTCTCTGAAGAGCCCTCATCTGGGCAGAGACCACCAGCATCAGATGGACCCAGAGCAAGGGCAGTGCAAAAGGCGAGCCTGCCTTTCCATCTCCTTCCTGCCCCATCTTTGAGGAGCTGAACTCAGAAGGGGGAAGGGAAGAGAGAAGGAGAGAAACTGGAGTTGGAATTGAACTGGACCAAATTATCCTAACCAAAGGATAAGAAAGTTTTAAGATTGGTGTGACCACTCTATTTTAAAATGCAAGCCAGCCCCTATTGACTGTGCTGTACTTTTTAATTTTCTGTGGCATATCACATGCTATATAATTCACTTACGTATTACGTCTCTTATTTATTGTCTTTCTCTTTTCCTCTCACCTCTATCTTCATCCTAAAAAGTAAACTCGGCAAGACCGAAGATCCTTGCTTTTAAGTAAGGTTTCCCTAGCATCTGGAATGATACTCTCCATTTTGGTAAGCCCATCACTACATGTGGCTTCTTAACTTGAAGTTAATAATGAGATAAAGTCAATTCATTGCTACAGTTGCCCTAGACACATCTAAGTACTTAGTACCCACATGTGACTAGTGGCTCCCACTTGGGGCAGGACAGGTATGGAACATTTCAATATCACTGAAAGTTTTTTGTTTTTTTGTTTTGTTTTGTTCTGTTTTAAATAGGCTCCATGGAGCCCAATGAGGGGCTTGAATTCACAACCCTGAGATCAAGACCTGAGCTGAGATCAAGAGTCCAATGGTTAACTGACTGAGCCACCCAGGCATCCTTCACTAAAAGTTTTATTGAACACTGCTGATCCAGAAGAGTAGCTGGCAAGCTGCGGCACTCAATAAATATTTGTAGAATGAGTAATTGAGTGACTGAATTGTTTTTAAGACAAGATAGTCAATTGGTTAAGAGAACAGGGTCTAGAAGCAAATTACTCTATAATTAGCAGTGTGCGAACTTGGGTAAATTACTTAATCTTTCTGTGCACCCATCACGAGACACTTAGCCATTTCTTAACATTTAAAAAGTGCTTTTAGAAAATCGAGTATTTTGGAAGAACACAGGTACAATCACTGAAAGGGTATACAAATAAAGGGATGCATTCATTCTTTGGAAGGTCCAGTATATTTGAGGCAACACAGCCTAGAGATTATTGCAGGTCTGGAGTCAGATGGCTTGAGGGGAAAATCCCAGCACCTATTTTTCCAGCTGGGTGATTGGATTAAGTCTCCTGGGGTGAGAACGAGGGAAAGGTATGGTCCTACCAACTGATGCTGTGTGGACCATCCCCATCCCCACTATCCCCAATGCCCAGGTGATCTCACCAATGAAGACTTCCACATGCCACATTCCAACCTTCTCTTTATAATAGGATTCTTCACCCTCTGTGTGCAAAATACCAAAACATGGTATTCAACCAACCCCCATAGGAATATCCATCACTCCAAACAGTTAGTCAACATCTCTGTCCCAAGCTTTGTGCTAAACCCTGGAAATCTGGAGATGAAATGCACAGCCTCATCTCCCAAATATCTGGGACTGCAACAAGGAAAGGAGTTCACTGAGTATTGCAGAGGCGTGTCCGGGATGCTGGAGAGCAACAGGAAGAGGGCACAGGACCGAGCCCAAGGAACCAGGAAGCACATCTGGAGGAGGTAATGGCTGAGTCTTGAAGTAGGAGAAGGAACTGTGAGTAGGAGTTTGAAAGGAGGGAAAAAACCATGCAACTGCGTGAGAAGAAAGGGGAAGAAGCGTGACCATCCGGCAGCCCTGATGGTTCAGTGCAGGATAGAAGGTGAGGGTAATAGGAGAAGAGGCTATGGAGGAGCAAGGCTGGCCCTCAAGGGTCCCACAGGCCCTGCTAAGAGTGTCGAGTTTCTTCAGAAGGTGGTAGGGAGCTGGTGAGTGGACATACTTGGTGATACGAACGTGGACAGGTGGAGAGGTAGCACGGAGAGGAGGTTGAGAGCATGGACTCTGGAGCCAGACTGTCCCGTCCTTGAAGACCGGCTCTCCCATTTGATGGCTTTATGTTGGTGGACAACCTCTTTAAGCCTCCAACTCCTCATCTTAAAAAGGGGAGAATAGAGGCGCCTGGGTGGCTCAGTCGTTGAGCGTCTGCCTTCAGCTCAGGTCATGCTCCCAGGGTCCTGGGGTCGAGCCCCGAGTTGGGCTCCCTGCTCAGCGGGGGGCCTGCTTCTCCCTCTCCCACTCCCCCTGTTTGTGTTCCCTCTCTCGCTGTGTCTCTCTGTCAAATAATAAATAAAATCTTAAAAAAGCGGGGGGGAGAATAATCCTGCCTGTGTCATGGAATTTGGTGAAGGTAAGATGAGATGACATATATAAAGAACTTATTATAGTCCCGGACACATGGTAAGTGGTCAATCGGTGCTAACTCTTGTTATTATAGATCATTGGAATAATTAGTAATTCAGTTTTTGTTTGCCTTATTTTTATAGTAAATATTAGTTGAATGAGTTAACTTCATCACAGCAAAAGGAATTTAAGGTGTTATCTGTGGACCCTAATAAAAATATAAACATTTTATTCATTTAATAAAAATTGACCGTGAATGATGTGCTAGGCAGTTTTAGACTCTGAGAATAAAGCAGTGAACAAGGCTGACCAAGGTCCCTGCTCTCAGACAGCTTATACTCTAGTATAAGCAAACAAAAGGGTTGACAAGATCTATAAGCTCCAAGAGGCAGGGAGCTTAACCATACCTTGATATAGCCCAAGTGCATGAGATTTAGTGCCCACTGTAGACGCTCAACGAATGTATTGAGGGGATGAGAGGAGATCATTTCAGATGGTGATGAGTGCTAGCAAGGCAGAGAAACTGGGCGATGTGATGGAGTGGGAAGTTTGTCTTCACCAGTTGTGGTGAGGCTGACAAGGTGGCTGTTGAGCTAAGTTAGAAAGAGGCAAGGGAGGCATCATGGGACAATTTTTGAGAAGAATAGTCCAGGAAAGAGGAAATTCCATGCCCAAGCTGAAATTCCTGCAGCAAAGCTGTGCTGTGTTTGTGAAGAACAGAAAGCAGGGCGCCTGGGTGGCTCAGTGGGTTAAAGCCGCTGCCTTCGGCTCAGGTCATGATCCCAGGGTCCTGGGATCGAGGCCCACATCGGGCTCTCTGCTCAGCAGGGAGCCTGCTTCCTCCTCTCTCCTCTCTCTCTGCCTGCCTCTCTGCCTACTTGTAATCTCTCTCTCTGTGTCAAATAAATAAATAAAATCTTAAAAAAAAAAAAAAAAAAAGAACAGAAAGCAGATCCAAGTGGTTGGAACTGCAGTAAGGGAAGGTGGGGGGAAGGAGGTGGGAGCCATAGTCAAGTGCTGGGCATGGAGAGCATTTAGGTCCCTTTCCTTACCCTGCACAGAACCCACCTGGGACGTTTTTCTATTCCTCACCTCAGGATGTCTATAGAGTGGATGGCTTTGTTTGTCAGTGGTCCTTAGCCTCGTATAATAGAATTACCTTTCCAGGGCGCCTGGGTGGCTCAGTGGGTTAAAGCCTCTGCTTTCGGCTCAGGTCATGATCTCAGGGTCCTGGGATCGAGGCCCGCATCAGGCTCCCTGCTCAGCAGGGAGCCTGCTTCCCCCCCCTCTCTGCCTGCCTCTCTGCCTCCTTGTGATCTCTCTCCCTCTGTGAAATAAATAAATAAAATCTTAAAAAAAAAAAAAAAAAAGAATTACCTTTCCAGGCTGGGGACCTGGAGACAGACTGGATTCCTCTCCCCTGTTGCCAGGCCTCTGCACTGCACTTTACCTGCTCAGCCTCTCTTCCTGTGTTGGTTTATTTGTGAGATCAATGTAACAATAAAATGAAATCTCACCCTCTGCGGGAAAAATTTTGAAGTGCAATGGGGAGCCAGTTTGGGATTTCAAGTAGGTGAAAAAGATGGTCTGGATCCAGTTATTAATGAGAGCTTTGGTGGCTGGGTAGGGAAGAAATTGCAGGAGAGTGGGAATGACAGGAAGGGGGCCAGTTAGTTGACCATTGAAATAGTCAAAGCCCAGGACAATGGTGGACTATACACACAGTATCACACCACACACACATACACACTATACCACACATACACTACATCCCTTACACACATACCAAACACACACACACAGACCACACAGCACACACACACACTATACCACACAGACACTATATACCATATACACACAACAACGCAACACAAACATACACACACACTACACATACACCGTATACCACATACACACACACTATACCACACACACACTGCATACTACATACACACACCACACACAGTTCACACACACCCCACACAGAGACCACACACTCTACCACACATACCCTACATACCACACACACACACACACACACACACACACACCATACATATACCCCCCAACTCCCCCATTCCTGCACACATACTACATACCCCCCCACACACACACACACTACTGGAGCACCGCATACTGCTCCCCTCCCCACACCATGGTATAAATATTTTATGTCCCATAAGATTATTTCTGCCTGCAGAGGGCACTTGAGCCTTACAAATATGTCCCAGGGGCAAAGCAAGTTAACTCAGAGAAGCTGTTTCCCGAGAGCATAATTTGAAAGGGCCAGGAAAGCAAAAACAAAACAATTTCAACTGGAGCTACAGTCATTGCTTATTGGAATTTAAAATCCTTTTAAAAATCAGATTTTCTTGCCATGGCTTGTTAAATATGTGTTACATAAGCCAGCAATTTGGGCTTTCACACATTAGGGTGAGTTAGTTGCGTTACACAGCCCTCCTCCTGATGTGTAGAAGAGAGAGATGTGGTTTGACAGGTGGGTGAGGGGAGGAGAAGCTAATTTCCAGAGAAGATCTGGCCAGGGTGCCAGGCCTGGGGGAGGACCAAGCTGGGAGGCTCCGAGAAGGGGCAGGCAGCACAGAGGCGGGCCCCAGGGGCAGAATGAGTGTCAAATGGCAGGGGGTGGGGGTGGGGCAACCAGGGACCTTTCAGATACTTGAGAATCGGGGCTGAGTACACTTCTGCCTGGAAACATCTCTGTCAGCTCCAGAAATCATTTGCTGTGTCTTATGCTGTGCAACACACGTTAGAATGACGTGATCCTGCTCTTTGAGAAACTTAAAATCCAAAGCCATTTTACATATCAGTCTACTGAGAATGAGTCATTTTACATTGAGGCTGAGAAGCAAGCACTTTACTCTGATCTGAAGGGCATAAAGCCACTTCCCCTTCCGTCCCCCATCTCCCACACAGGCCGCTGCTGCACGTCTTCCCACCCACCCA
>LNAC01000143.1:1772813-1836316 GCA_002007465.1 Ailurus styani | reverse complement strand
GCCCCCACACCCCCGACAATGCCCTTTGGTTTGGGGCACTGAGGACCTAGTGCTGAGGCTACCCTGTGATCCAGGAGGCTCCTCCATCCGTTGTCCACAGGAGCCCGTGACCAGGCCCCTTTGACCACATGGCCTTGCATATCTTGTTGCATCACCTGTTAACCTGGGACCCTAACCAGATCACCAGCCACTGGAAGCAGGGATGGAGTCTTACCGATCTTTGCATTCTAAGGGGACCGAAACTGTATTTTCACATAATACATGTTATATATTTATACCACTACCAGGTATCTACGTCTGTTTTAGGCTGTGTTTGATACTCTTGTTTGGCTAGGTTTATAGCCTGGATTAGCTGGAAATACATCTATATCTACCGAGAAAGATAAACATTTCCAGTTGTGGACGGTGAGGAAACACAACAACAGCTCTTTGCACACCTGTGAAAAAGGAAGGGAAATAGTACCTCTGACATTCTGCCACACACACCCACCCCTTCTCCACCCAAAGCAGGACCCCTGGTGACATACTATGCCCCAAGTGAGCCCAGCTAGCCTAGCCTCATTCCTCCTCTCTGTGTCTGCAGCCTCTGTGTCTTGCCTGGGGAAGAACGTTCATAATAATTTGATACTTTTGCAGATGAGGTCACGAGTAAATTAAAATGACTAGCCTAAAGAGCTAGATAAGTAGACTTATTCTGCAGGCATATTTCACAAAGAACAAACCTCAGTGTACCAACGCCAGTGGCAGCCTGGCTGGTTGGATTTCCAAATATTGACTGTTTGTGGACCTCCTTCTTACATGGTGTCATTCGTCTGCCCTGACACGCAATGACCTTGGATTGGATAATCCTGATGTCATGAGGAAAAGTAAATGAGATAGCAGCTACAGATTGTTTAGTACTCCATAGTGGCAGTTGGTGTTGTGATTATCACTGTTTTCTTATTTGTTTATTTCAATTTTTTCTTGAGAGAGGAAGTGCGTGTGTGTGGGGAGGGAGGAGCAGAGGGAGAGAGAATCTTAAGCAGGCTCTGTGCTCAGCATGGAGTCCAACGTAGGCCTCAATCTCATGACCCTGAGATCATGACCTGAGCTGAAATCAGGAGTCAGACACTTAACCAACTGAGCCACCAATTAACTGTCATATTGCAGGTATATATGGTACTTCCCAGTTTTGTTGGAAAAAGTTTTATGCATTCTTCTACACAAGTTAATTCTGGGGGCACCTGGGTGGCTCACTTGAGTGTCTGCCATCTGCCTTCGGCTCGGGTCATGATCCCAGGGTCCTGGGATTGAGCCCTGCATCGGGCTCTTTGCTCAGCAAGAAACCTGCTTCTCCCTCTCCCACTCCCCTGCTGGTGTTCCCGCTCTTGCTGTATCTCTCTCTGTCAAATAAATAAATAAAATCTTAAAAAAAAAAAGAGAAAGAAAGAAAGAAAGAAAGAAAGAGAAAGAAAGAAAGAAAGAAAGAAAGAAAGAAAGAAAGAAAGAAAGAAAGAAAGAAAGAAAGTTAATTCCGAGTTGATTTTAGGGAAGGAGTTATTTTGTACATAAAATAACTTCTTTTTATTTACACATGAAATCATAAAATCTGGATATTCAGTGATGTCTACCAAACCTGAAGATAAAATATAAAATCTATGGGAGCGCCTAGGTGGTTCAGTTGGATGAACATCCGACTCCTGATTTCAGCTCAGGTCATGATCTCAGGGTCCTTGGATCAAGCCCTGTGTTCCACTCCATGCTCAGTGGGAAGTCTGCTCCCTCCCTCTGCCCCTCCCCCTGCTCTCTCTCTCTCTCTTAAATAAATCTTTAAAAAGATATATATAGGGGGTGCCTGGGTTCCTCAGTCGTTTAAGGATCTGCTTTCGGCTCAGGTCATGATCCCAGACAGAGTAGATCAAGCCCCACATCAGGCTCCCTGCTTAGTGGAGAGTCTGCTTCTCCCTCTCCCACCACCTTTCCCTCCCCCAGCTCATGCTCTCTCTCTCTCTCTCTCACTCGCTGTCTCTCAAATAAATAAATAAAATCTTTAAATATATATATATATATATATATATATATAAAATCTATAGCTAAAAAGAAATATATTGGTATCAGGAATACTGGTATATAGTAAACAACAAAGCAACATATTTATTGGAAAATGAATCACATATACAGGTGATGGTAGTGACTGAAAAGTAATGCATAATGTAAATTAAATGTGATTGCATATTAAGTGTATATAGACAGAGTAAATGTGATGGCAAATAGAATAAAACAAGCAGCAAACACTTCAGTGAATGCATAAGCAAGCAGCCACAGAACCTGCAAAACTCACCTGGGCATTTGTGTTCCACTGACCTGCCCTCAGAGTGAAAGGGCTTCTCTATTTGCCCTGTTGTGGTCCGCTAGCATGAACAGATTGGTGGCAAATGGCAGACTGGCAGAATATTTCTAACTTTTCCCAAGATGTATTATTTACTTAGATCTAAGGTATTTCTTAGGATTAGCATAGTAGTTAAATAATGTACGAAATGAATGTGGGGTAGATTCAGTATTACAGGAACTGCATTAAGTTGAAGTGAAATCACTTTTACCATTAAGCTAACTTGCTATTTTAACATCTTTGCTGCTATTCTGTAACTTTGTGTAATTTCTCCTGTTTTCAATATTTTTATATAATTATTAATATATGCTTAACATCATTTTTCAGCTTAGCGAGCCACTAGTCATTGAATTCCACTTCTAACTCATTAATGAAAAAATTTCAAATGATCATTTGTCTGATTTGGAATCAGAGTAGTATATATATATATTTATAATTGGAGGGGTGTGTGCGTGTGTGCTATGGCAATAAATATGATTATCATACTGTATTCTACTTTTAAAAAGATTTTATTTATTTATTTGACACAGAGAGAGATTACAAGCAGGCAGCGAGGCAGAGAGAGAGGAGGAAGCAGGCTCCCTGCTGCGCAGAGAGCCCGATGCGGGCCTCGGGCCTCCATCCCACCCTGAGCTGAGCTGAAGACAGAGGCTTTAACCCACTGAGCCACCCAGGTGCCCATCATACTGTATTCTAGATAGCTGTCAGCAAAGGCTTCAAATCCTGCATTCTGGTGGCAGGCCAATCCTTTCTCTTCTGCACTGTGTGGCACCTGAGGAAGGTCTAATTCTCAACCTTGGTCCTTCCTGTCTGTCGATCTTATTGCACAGAACCAAGAATACCTTTCTATATCTCAGGATATGACCCTTCCTAAACTCTTGGGTTGCCCTTGTCCAAAGATGTGCTATAATTCAGAATATTTGAAAAACTCTTCCCAACATCCAATACTAATGTACATGCTGCTTTAAAATACAACAGGTGTAACATCAATAAAATTTTTACTTTTAGATTTCTGCCTTCGAATCCTAGATTCCAGAGATCTGCAGCATCATGAGTTGGCTAGAAACAATGTTCTTAATTTTTAAAATTCTTTCATTTTCTTCAGCACCTGCAGGTAGAAATATATTAAAATTCTTAACAACAGGAGCGCCTGGGTGGCTCAGTTGGTTAAGCTCTGACTCATGACCTTGGCTCAGGTCATGATCTCAGGGTCCTGGGATTGAGTCCTGTGTCAGGCTCCACACTAAGGGGGTATCTGCCTCTCTCCCTCTCCCTCTGCCCCCCTGTGTGCGCTCTCTCTCTCTCTCTCAAATAAATAAATAAATCCAAAAAAAAATTCTTAACAACAATAATAATACACTCTTCCTGGTAAGAGTTGAATGATGAAAGATCACTGTTAGGTCCAGAAGTAGTAATTGCTGAAAAAATTGGCTTTGGTGTTCTCTAGGAGGGTTACACTTGAAATCAGAAGACAACCCTATAAAGGACAGTGCTTCCTAGTCTTCTGGAAAATTTAACATCCTCAGCCAAAATGGTTTTCTGCAGAAGCTTCAAATTTGGCAAACACATCTCTGTGTCAGGAGGATGGGTCCATCCCAAGTCAATGGGACAAAAGTTCCTCTGCCTAGGACCCTTCTATAGACTTTGCCCTACGTATCTCTTAATCTAGCTGTTCATTTTTTTCCTTTTTTTAAAACTTAAATTCAATTAATTAACATACAAATTATTATTGGTTTCAGGGATACAAGTCTGTGATTCATCAGTCTTACATAATACCCAGTGCCTATTACATCGCCTACCCTCTCCAATGTCCATCACCCAGTTACCCTATCCCTTTTCCCCCTCCTCTCCAGCGACCCTCAGTTTGTTTCCTATGATTAAGAGTCTCTTATGGTTTGTCTCCCTCTCTGGCTTTGTCTTGTTTCATTTTTTCCTCTCTTCCCCTATGATCCTCTGCCTTATTTCTTAAATTCCACATATCAGTGAGATCGTATAATAATTGCCTTTCTCTGATTGACTTATTTTGCTTATCTGGCTATTCGTTTTTAACACCACTAGTAATGGGACTGACAAACACCAATGCCTCTTGATAATGAACACAGAGAAGAATATAACTTCATTGCTGTGGTTCTCCTGCTAAAAAACTAATAACTTCAATCAGATCACTAGGAAACAGGGGAAAAAACTGAGGGTGTGCTACAAAATAACTGGCCCGAACTCTTCAAAAACCTCAAGGTCAAACACCTGAAACAATGTAACATGGTATGTCAACTATACCTCAATTAAAAAATAAAAGTCAAGGTCATGAAGGACAAAGATGGATTGAAGAACTCTACTCAAAGGAGATGAAGAGGCATGGAATTAAATGCAACCTGTGATCTCTGATCAGGCTCTGGATGAGGGAAAGAGTTTCTTTCGCTTTTGCTATAAAGGACATCACTGTGACAGTTGGTGGAGTTTGAATAAGGTCTGTAGATTGAATTACAGTATTGTATTGATATTAATTTCCTAATTTTATAATTGCACTGTACTTATGTAAGATAATGTCCCTTTTTTTTTAAAGATTTTTTTTTATTCATTTGACACAGAGAGAGAGATTACAAGTAGGCAGAGAGGCAGGCAGAGAGAGAGGAGGAAGCAGGCTCCCCGCCGAGCAGAGAGCCCGATGTGGGCCTGGATCCCAGGACCCTGGGATCATGACCTGAGCCGAAGGCAGCGGCTTTAACCCACTGAGCCACCCAGGCGCCCGATAATGTCCCTTTATAAGGAAATATACCCCACATTATTTAGAAGTGAAGGGAATTATCTCTGCAACTTCTTTTTTTTTAAAGATTTTATTTATTTTTGTCACAGAGACACAGCGAGAGAGGGAGCACAAGCAGGGGGAGTGAGAGAGGGAGAAGTAGCCTTCTTGTTGAGCAAGGAGCCTGACGTGGGGCTCGATCCCAGGTCTCTGGGATCATGACTTGAGCCAAAGGCAGACACTTAACGGCTAAGCCACCCAGGCGCCCCGTGCAACTCATTTTCAAGTGTTCTGTGAAAAAATAACAGGTAAGAGAATGAAAATGATAAAAACAAATGTGATAAAATGTTAACATTTGGGTAGTCTAGGAAATATTTATACAACTCTTGCAACTTTTCTTTATGTCTACAATTATTTAAACATAGAAGTTTCATTACAAAAACAAAGTTGTCTTCTGTACAGCTTCTGTAATTTTTAAACTTTCAAAGGACATTGCCGTTCATCTTTCAATTTTTACTATAAGAGTAGCAAACACTTCTGTAGTGCTTATTATGTGCTAGGCACTGTTCTAAGCCCTTATACACGTCTTAACTCACTTAATCCTCATAGCCACCTTGAAGGTAAGTACCATTATTATTCCCTTTCCACAGATAAGGCATCTGAGACCCAAAGAGGGTAAGAAAACGTGACCAAAGTTTCTTGGGCAGTGCCTGGTCCTTCACTCTACCCATCCCAGAACAACCACATTCTATTCTGTCTATTATACCTTCTATAGAGTTGTTGTTGTTGTTTTAAGATTTTATTTTTAAGTAATCTCCACACGCAACGTGGGGCTCGAACTTGCAACCCTGAGTTCAGGAATTGTGTGCTCTACCAACTGAGTCAGCCAGGTGCCCCCTGAGCTATAGAGTTTTAGTGTGATTGCCTTATTCTTCATTTCTTTGCTTTCAATTTCTTGGAAAAAGTATAAATAGTTTAAAAAACACAAGAGTTTATTTTTCGTCAATCATGTGAATTTTGTGGGTGGTCTCTGTCACATGGCAGCTTCAAATAGTTTTGTCTGCTTATAGTACTGGACCCTGTCTCAGTCTGTCTCCAGTTGTTAAGGAGGTAAGGAGACCCATGAAGTTAACTCTCTAACATATAGAGCAGCATGTCCTTCCTTTCTGCTGACCTCGACCCCTGATTGGCATTGTGAACCAATGCTAAACAATGTTATCCATATAAATATTTGAGACCTGGGGTGCCTGGGTGGCTCAGTCAGTTAAGCGTCCAACTCTTGATATTGGCTCAGGTCATGATCTCAGGGTCCTGGGATCAAGCCCTGTGTCTGGTGTCCTGTTCAGTGGGGATTCTGCTCCCTCTCCCTCTGCCCCTCCCCCTGCTCTCTAAATAAATAATAAATAAATAAACAAAAATATTTGAGACCTGAATATTTTCTTCATAATCCTTCAAACAGTCATGACTTGTCTATGTATTGTTTTAGATTGCTTTGGTATCAGGGGCATCAGGGTGCCTCAGCCAGTAAGCATCTGTCTTCGGCTCAGGTCATGGTCCCAGGGTCCTGGGACCAAACTCTGCCATGGGCTCCCTGCTCTGCGGGAAGCCTGCTTCTCCCTCTCCCACTCCTCCTGCTGTGTTTCCTCTCTTGCTGTCTCTCTCTCTGTCAAATAAATACATAAAAATCTTTTTTAGAAAAAGGTTACCTTGGCATCAACTCTAACATAATTGCATGATGGCAAATTTATTGCTACCTTTTTTTTTAAAGATTTTATCTATTTGAGAGAGAGAGAGAAAAAGAAAGAAAGAAAGAAAGAAAGAAAGAAAGAAAGAAAGAAAGAAAGAAAGAAAGAGAGGGAGAGAGCACGAACGGGGCGGGGGCGGGGGGAGAGAAGCGGCGTTGTGGGGGGGAGGTGATCCCAGGATGCTGGGATCATGACCTGAGCTGAAGGCAGACACTTAACTGACTGAGCCACCCAGGCACCCCCTAAATTATTGGTATTTTATTCAAAAGTGTTATCTCATATTTCGTAAACAAAATCAAAATCAGTTTGCAGAAGCCCTTTCTTTTAAATAGTACAATCAATCCCTATAATCTTCATCTGAAATACAGTCTCATTAAAATCTCTCTAGTGGATAGCTCCCTAAAGCTTTCTTTGCCTTTTCTTAATTTGTCTTACCACTAATCTCAGAAGCATGGTTTTGCCCATACCAGCACTTGGATGTTGTCAAGTGAACTTCGACATTAGGGCTGGAATGATGCCAGTGAAACACAAACATGCCATTGAGATGGCATGAGAGCCGGTGAAAAGCCCTGGTTAGGAGTCAGCAGGTTGTGGGCTGGCACTCACTAGTCATGTGACTTCGGGTGACTCAGCGAATTTCCCTGAGGCTCATTTTTCTCGTTAGTATGATGGGGATAAATATCCTTGCCCTGGGGCGCCTGGGTGGCTCAGTGGTTGGGCATCTGCCTTGGGCTCCGGTCATGATCCCAGGGTCCTGGGATAGAGCCCCGCATCGGGGTCCCTGCTCAGTCGGGGAGTCTGGTTCTCCCTCTCCTTCTGTACGTGCTCTCTCTCTCCCTCTCTTTCAAATATATAAATAAAATCTTTAAAAACTAAAAATAAAAAATAAAAATAAAAATCCTGGCCCTGCCTACCTCTATTAGTATCACAATGACCAAATTAATTAATGTATGTGATACTTCTTTGTAATATTTTATATTAACTGAAATATGAAGTTCTTAAATAATCATCAAGATGGTTAGAAATTAAAAAAAAAAAAGACAAGACAGCAGAGTGGCTGATACAGTGAATGGATGTAATTAAAAGTTTGCTAAGAGGTGGTAGCAAGTCTCCAGAGGTGGTCCCAATGAACCACTCCTCCTAGTGTTCCTGGGGAGGTATATAGTTCCCTTCCTTAGAATCTGGGCTGGCCTCACGGCTCATTTTTTATCAGTGGAATGCCATGAGAGTGATACTATGTGATTTCCAATGCTAGGTCTAAAAATCGGTGCAGCGTTAGCCTGGGCCTCATGGAACACTCACTATAGGGCTGTAAGGCAAGCTGGCCTCTATATGAAAAATTCGAATATTCTAAGATGCCACACTGTAAGGAAGCCCAAGCTAGCCAGGTAGAGAGGTGCAGGGGAGAAAAAGATATCTTTTCCTTCTACCTATCTTAGGTTCATTGTAAATTAGACTGACAAAAGACAGGTTAACAAGAGAATAACAAATAGAAGTTTATTAATGCATATACCACATAGACACATGAAAGCACTCAGAGATGAGTAATTCAAAGGCAGGTTAGAACTTGGTTTATAGGGCGCCTGGGTGGCTCAGTGGGTTAAAGCCTCTGCCTTCGGCTCAGGTCATGATCTCAGGGTCCTGGGATCGAGGCCCATATCGGGCTCTCTGCTCAGCAGGGAGCCTGCTTCCCCCTCTCTCTCTGCCTGCCTCTCTGCCTACTTGTGATCTCTCTCTCTCTCTGTGTCAAATAAATAAATAAAATCTTAAAAAAAAAAAAGAACTTGGTTTATATAGCCTCTTAACAGAATAGCAGTAAATTTTCAGAGAAGTGACAAGACCAAGGCAAAAGATTTCTAGATTCTAAGGCAGCAAATCATAAAAAGGCAAGTATATGGGGGAACTAATATAAACTAAGGGCTAGTTAGTAAAGTTGTATATGTGGATTCCTTTAGTGCCATTTCTGGGCTGACAAGGGTCTAGAGTTGTAGCCAATGCTTAACTTGTCTTTCCTAGTAGAAAAGAGAACACCTTCACAAATTTATGTCCTGCTTTTAGGCAAATAGGGGGAGGGCAGAGAGCTAGACTTGTATTTACATCTTAAAGGTCCACAGCTCAAAATGATCTTTATTATCAAAGTGGTATATTTTAAGGTGGCATATTTTGCTACCCTTCAGAGGCCATGTGGAGAGAGAGGAAGCGAGAGAGAGAGAGAGAGAGAGAGAGAGAGAGAGAATATTACTCAGCCAGGCCCTGTTTCTTCTAGCCATTCCAGTTGTGCCATTAGATACGTGAATGAGAAAAACATCTGGGACATCCAATCCAGACTAACTGCTATCTGACTGTAGCCACATGACAGACCCCAAGGAGGAATCGCCCAGCTGCACCCAGTGAACCACAGAACTGAGAGAGAATAAATTGTTGTTTTAAGCCACTAAGTTTTGGGGTGGTGTGTTACACAATAATCGATAACTAGAATATAGAACGATTTTGCCTTTTCTGCTAATGGAAGTCTCGTCGAGTTAATTAGTGTAGAATTTCATGAGACATTTAGGACAAAGTCCCTGATGTATATACCAGGACCTATTTCAGTTGATTTGCTGCCTCTTGCCAAAGGCACATTGTTCTAGAAAGTGCATTTCAAGGGGGCACTGAGAAGAAAATGACTAGTGAGTCCTTGGCAGAATAGAAGGAGGAGGGAAAACATTTTCTACTTTCAGGTTGCATTTTTGTTGCTTTTATAAATGATTACTTTGGACCATTGCACAAGTTATGGTTTTTCAAAGGACTGACTTTTCTTTTCTTTTTCTTAGGACGTATTCAAATTCTCCTGGGGTTTAATTTGTGGCCAATTTTCTAATTGCAAATTTCTAACTGCTTTAATTATCTTTTTGTTAAAGTCAGTTTTGCTGAGATATCATTTACATGCAGTAAAATTCACACATTTGAGGTGTTCAAGTCTATGAGTTTTGGTAAATGTGAAAGGCCATGACCCCACCAGAATCAAGATATAGAGTATTTCAGTAAGTTTTAAAAGTTCCCTCATGTTCTGTTGTACTCAGTCACCTCCTTCCACCCCCACTTCCTGGTAACTTTTGGTCTGATTTTTGTCCCTTTAGCTTTGTCTTCTTCACACTGTTATGGAAGCAGAATCATATAGTGTATGGTCTCTTAGGTCTGGCTCTGTTCACTGAGCATAATGACTTTGACATTCATCAGAAGTAATAGTCTGATCATTACTTTTAATACTGCACCAATCATAACACTTTTTCTTTATGTGTATCCTAAGTGAATGTAGAGCTATGAATAGCTAAATAAGCCATCTTTGTAGTATATCTCAAAATTTTGTCTGAAGACCACCCGTACCAGAATCACCTGGGGTGCTTGCTAGAATCTCAGATTCAGATCTTCTGAGCTACTCAGTTATGTGTTTAGTAAGCACCTCCATGTGACTTTTATGCATAAGTAAAATCATAAATCCTCAGGTATTCCAAGATGAACAAGAATACCAGAGTTAAATGGTTCTGAGTTTGAATCTAGCTCTGCCATTGATTAGCTGCAAGAAGTTGGGCAAATTACCTAAACTCTCTGCACCTATTTTGTACTTAGAAATGATTAATTTATTCACCAAATATTTTTGAGCATATATCATATGACAGGCATGGTTCTAGGAACTAGAATTGCAGCAGTGAATAAGACAAAGTCCATTCCTTCACAGAACACACATTCTGTCAGAGTGAGATAACAAAAACAAATAAATATGAGATAAATTTTCCTTAGTGATACTCTGTAGAAAATGAAACAAGGTTTTTGACGTAGAGGGTACCCTAGTTAACATACAATCTAGACTACCTGTCACAGAGAAACTAAAAAATATATTTAAACAAGAAGGAAGTGGTCCCCTCCCCCTTCCTTTGTGACAGTCTGGAGGAAATAGCATGGACAGAGGTAGGATGGCTCTCACCTTCATCTCTGAAATCCCTCATCTCTCCATTTCCTAGCTGTTTCAGTTCCTATAATCTTGTCTGTATTCCAACCAGGAGGAAGGAGGAAAAGTTTTAGGGGAATTTGTGCCCATTTTTTTATGGGTACACCCCTTCTGTTCACATTCTATTGATAAGATGCAGAGGTACCTGTCTGCAAGGGAGGCTGGGAAATGTAGTTTCTACTGTGGCCACATAGAGCGAAAACTCCAGAGGAATAGGGAAGTGGGAATTGGTAGACAACAGTGATCCCTGCCAGAGAGTGTGATTGGGGTGGTGCAGGTGGCTCTTTTAACTAGGGTAATCAGAAAGGGCCTCTTTTGGAAAGCAGTAGTTGAGAGTCTGGTGTGCCTGGTTGGCTCTGTCCCTTGAGTGTTGGACTCTTGGCTTCAACTCTGATCCTGATCTCAGCGGTCCTTGGATGGAGTCCCACCTCTGACTGTGCACTCAGCAGGAGTCGGCTTGGATATTCTCTCCCTCTGCCCCTTTCCCTACTCCTACTCTCCTTTGGTCTTTCTAAAATAAATAAATAAATCTTTCAAAAATTTATTTAAAAATCTAAAAAAAGAAAGAAAGGAAGAGAGTGGAGCTAGGGTAAATTTCAGTCCCTACTAATTCATGAAGTACATTTCCCTCATCATGTTTATGACTCATACGCTTTTCCGTATTTGCGTTTACAAAAAACTTGCCACTAATCTTGATGCTCTTTTGAAACGGTAGGGGAAAAGGTGATGTCAGCGTTCAACTGCCACCAGGCAAACCCAAGCTAGAAGTTCCCATGTGACCTATCAGCTGGCATTCTCCCCCGGGTTTCTGCTCATGCACTTCCAGGTTTGACCACCCCTCATCCACCACCATCCACTGCCTTCCTGAAGGGCAGGAAGAAGACACGCCTTTCTCTTGCAGATTTTTTACTCTAAAACCATTTGGGGGTGGGGGGAGAGAAAAACATATATACCTCATGTTTTGACTCTACATCAAGAACAGAGACCAAAAAGAAATACTAATTTATCGGGCAGCGTGTTCTATGGTTAATTTTTCTTTTTTAACCTTGTGGCCACGGATCAATCTGAGAATGTGATGAACGCTGTGCACCTTCTCCCCCAAACACCGCCCAGTAGGGTCAGTTCTCCGTCTCCTCCTCCCCCCCGCCCCCCGCCCCACAAAGTCGTATTTGCACAGTAGATCACTCGCTCCACTCTCTCCCTCTCCCGTCCAGGTCCTGCCTGAACCAGCGCATCTTAGCTGAACTCAAGCATCCCCTCGACCTAGGCTGCTAGAACCGCCTCGAGGCAGAGGACTGGGCCCGGCCGCGGGCGAGCCCGGAACTCAGTTACCGGCCCTTGTTGCCCACCGGAACGTGAAGGAACGGACCGCGCCAGGCTGGGGAACGGAAGAGAGCGAGGGACGTGTTTGGTAGAGGGACGCGCTGTTCCTTTGTGCTCCCGGTTCGATTTGTTTCTTAGCGATGTTTCCGAGGGTCTCCGCGATCCTACCTCTTCGCCCCCTCTCCCGCTTCCCTTTATGCTCTGGAGGCTCAGAGGCACCGGTGGCTGCGATTGTGCTACTCGGTGCTCCGCGCGGAACGGTCAGGTACTGCATTTCAGCGCTGTTGGCCCTGCGGGTGTTAAGGCAACCTCCGCGCTCGCTCGGGTGCATTCAGCGATCATTCTCCGGTCTCCTGCGGTCGGTGTTCTAGCCCGCGGGATCTTAGAGGCCGCTGCTTTAAAGCTGAGGAAAGGGAAAGCCCAGGAAGGTAAAATGACTTGCCCAAGGTCATAACGTGAGTGAGAAACAGCTACGGTTACAAGGTTGGCTACTGCCCGGAGCGCTCTGCCCTGCACCGCGCCTCCTACCTCTTGGCGCTCCTCCCCTCATTCAGTCCGGGCCCTAGAAGCACAGTTGTCTCTTTTTCTGCTCTTTTCTTTTTCTCTTTCTTTCCTGCCTCCCTCCCTCCCTCCCTTCCTTCCGACTGTAAGGGTCTCATTCCCGCTTCCATTTATTGATTCATGATTGAAAGTACTTACAGTGTACCGCTACTGGTGTCGAGCCCCGAATAACAACAGTCCTGGCACCACGGAGCTTACAGTTCACCAAGCATGCAATTCAAGTTTAGCGGAGTGAAGCTGAGATGGTGTAGATAGCACAGAATGCTTTTTTAATTCCAGTAATGGCTGGGTGACCAAGTCGGGACAGCTAACTATTGCAGGAGACTGTCCTTTCTGTAAAAGAAGTCTGGCAAAATCTAAAGGGGAACCAAGGGTTGGAGCTAGCCAGGCAAGAAAAGTAGTTATGCATATTACGTGTTGGTATTTATTCTCTGAGAACACTCATCATTATGGAAACTTAATTCTCCTGCATATAGTCCAAGCAGAACAATTTGGGGCCACTATGGTTAAGTGTAGCTCTAAGCAGGTTATAGCAGTGGGGATGGGAAGAAGCTGGATGGAGGAGGAAAATCACACAAGTAGAACTGATATGATGTGACATATGAAATAAGGGTAAGGTAGAGAAAAGATTTAAGTAGGCTACCCTACTGTAGGGTGTACCGTTAATGTTAATAGAAGATTGAGGAGCAGCTTTAAGAAAGCTTCTAAAATATGTCATAGTTTTTAGAATTCAAAATACCTATTATGGTAAGAAGCCCTTTCAGTACAGAAGGGTGAAAAATGGATAGTCAGTGTGAGAGGGGAGCTCTTGAATGTGGTTTTGGATGTGTTGTATTTGAAGTGCTGATGAAATGCTCTCAGTGGAAACAAGCCCTACTAGGAGGTTATGACTGAAGTCTTATTATTTTAGTGTTATGGAGTTACTGACCATACATGATTTTCCTGTACTACACATAGATTACTTTCTGTGGCCCCGTAGCAGTCTTGGAAGGAAACATCGCAAGATGGGAGGTTATATGTGAGATTCTCCTGATTGCCACCTTTTGTTATAATACCTTTAATATTAATTTAACTTTCACATGTGAAATAATATTTTCCTAAATTGAATTGTACCATATATTGAATCATACTATGATGAAGGTCCTGTGTACGGATTATAAAGATGTTAGTTATGTAATTGGTTTTGCATTCTAATTGTTAAGGGCCTGATTTGATAGCCTCTGGCATTTTTATAAGCAGATAAAATACTTTGTTTCAGAATTCTTGGAAATAGCCATTTTTTCTTTCATCAAAGGGTCCCTAGTCTGGTTACTGCTATTGGCTAGCTTTGAGAACTTGATATAATATGTAGCCCAGGGCCTGATGTGGGGTTTTGAGATGAGTTGTATCAGAAGCACCTGGCATCTTGGTTAAATGCAGGTCCTTGGGCGCATTCCAAACTTAGCAGCTAAGAATCTCAGGAATATGTTTTAAATAAGCTCCCTAAAGGAGCTATGTAATTCAACCATCCCTAAAGGTTAAGAACCACTGATTTAACCTCTTTAAGCATCAGTTTCTTCTATAAAACAGAAGTAGTAAAACCTGTCCTATAAGATTGTAAGGATTAAATGACGTTTCTCACATAGGTCTTCAGATGCGGTAGTCTGATGGGCAGAATCAGCATTACTTGGAAATTTGTTAGAAATGCAGACACTTTGAGGGCACCTGGGTGGCTCAGTGGGTTAAAGCCTCTGCTTTCGGCTCAGGTCATGATCTCAGCGTCCTGGGATCGAGGCCCGCATCGGGCTCTCTGCTCAGCAGGGAGCCTGCTTCCTCCTCTCCCTGTCTCTCTGCCTGCCTCTCTGCCTACTTGTAATCTCGCTCTCTGTGTCAAATAAAATAAATAAAATCTTTAAAAAAAAAAAAAAAAGAAATGCAGACACTTTGAGTCCCTCCTCAAAGCTGCTAAATCAGAATTCCCTGGTGGGACCCCGAGATAATTCTTATGCATATTGAAGTTTGAGAAACAGTGTTCTAGCCTATTAGCTTCAGAAAGATAGGGGCCATGAAATTCTTACTATTGTATCGTCAATGCATAGTATAGTGTCCAGCACGGAGTAGATATTCATTGTATTTAATGAATGACTTTTTATACATTTTACCTTAAATGAATCTAACACATTCATTAACTTTTTAAGTTCTTTTTTTTAATGTTTTCTTTTTTTTTAGATTATTTATTTATTTATTTATTTGAGAGAGAGTGTACTCTCTCATCAGCAGGGGGAAGGGGCAGAGGAAGAGGGAGAAGTAGGCTATCCACTGAGCAGGGAGCCCCATGTAGAGGATGTGGGTCAGGATCCCAGAACTCTGGGGTCATGACCAGAGCCGAAGGCAAATGCTTCAGCTGCATTCTTGGGTGACTGAGCCACCCAGGAGCCCTAGCTTTTTAAGTTCTTCAGTATCAGGGCACCTGGGTGCTGCAATTGGTTAAGTGTCTGACTCAGTTTCAGCCCAGGTCATGATCTCAGGGTCCTGAGATCGGGTCCCACATCGGGGTCTGTGCTTAGTCTGCTTGGGATTCTTTCTCCCTCTCCCTCTGGCCCTCCTGTTGGTGCTTGCGTTGTTGCACACACACACACACACTCTCTCTCTCTCTCTCTCTCTCAACATCTTTAAGAAAAAAAGTTCTTCAATATCAAGTATCAAAAGGTTTTTAACACCACAGAATAAAATTAGATATTTGGGTTACTTAGATTTGCAGATCTTTTGCATGAATTTGAAATAGATGTAATCATTTGTGTCATTCTTTTTCACAAATGTATTTAATGAAAAAAGCAGAAAGTAGCCATTGAATATCCTTTTTACTGGTCCATTTCAGCTTAGCTTACAAATGGTGATTGGTTAAATGGTCCGTAGCTCAATGAGAGTTGATCGGGTTAGAATAACACCCAGACATTAGAATAATATCCAGATATATTTGTTAAAGAAAGTAACTTTTCTTTATTAATAGGAATTTCATTTTTATACTTTTAAAGAGGTGGTATTATACCATGTTAAGAACAAGGACTTGGTAGTCAGTTTGGGGTTTGAGAATAATAAATTGCAATTTATTAGCTCTGTCAGGGTTTTGCAACCTTTTTTTTTTTTAAGATTTTATTTTTATTTATTTGAGAGAGAGGGCACAAGGAGGGGAAGCGGTGGGCAGAGGGAGAAGCAGAGTCCCTACTGAGCAGGGAGCCTGATGTGGGGCTTGATCCCAGGACCCTGGGATCATGACCTAAGCCGAAGGCAAACACTTAACTGACTGAGCCACCCAGGCAGCCTGTGCCTTTTTTTTTTTTTTAATGTTAGTTCATGTCTTTTATCAACTTGTATACAATTACTTGTTTTCCAGTTTGTTGAAGCAGTAAGTCAGACATTTGTCACAATAATGTCTGTCAAAGTAGCTAGCGATGAAACTCCAGCACCACATCCATCTAAAGAGCACTTCTTTTTTTTTTAATTTTTTTTTTTTAAGATTTTTATTTATTTATTTATTTATTTGACAGAGAGAGAGAGAGATTACAAGCAGGTAGAGAGGCAGGCAGAGAGAGGAGGAAGCAGGCTCCCTGCTGAGCAGAGAGCCCAATGTAGGGCTCCATCCCAGGACCCTAGGATCATGACCTGAGCCGAAGGCAGAGGCTTTAACTCACTGAGCCACCCAGGCGCCCCCTGAAGGGCACTTCTGATTCCACTTTATAGTATTTTAGGACAGCTAACTTAACCTTCTTTCTCTCATGAGGAATTCTTAAGAATTCCTTGAGAGTGGTGTAAGACTTCTTCCTTTTCTTAGCACCACTATGAAGTCTCAGCCAAAGATGAGGAGTGAACTCTTTTTGAATGTTGTGTCAGACAGAGTACGTCCATCTTTCAGTTGCTTGCCAGAGAAGATCAGTCTCTGCTGATCAGGAGGAATTCCTTCCTTATCCTGAATCTTGGCCTTTACAGTTTCTATTGTATCCAAGGGTTCATCCTGGAAAGTGGTCTTTCCCCATAAGATTTTTCATGAAAATCTTCCATCTTGGTGATGTTTCCACCACAGATAGTGGATCACAAAGTTGTCACCTTTTTTAAATGTCACAGAATGTATAGAAAATGATCTTTGTATCAAACCTTGAGGTAAATGGAGGGGAGCAACAGATAAGAGCATCAGGAGCCCCAGGCTTCACCCAGCTACCCCAAGGACCCAGGATCAGTCAGTCTCAGCACACCGGTAACCCATTTGTGACTCACCAGCATGTCTTAGGCCTTAGTGAGCCCTGAGCTAAAATGACCTTGGGTAAATCACTTCACTTCTCTGGTTTCTAGTTCCCTTATTTGCAAAATGGGGATAATACTTACAGAGTTGTTGCGGGTATGAGGAAATGTAATATATATGTTGCACCAGACTAAGCTGGTAGTATATATTCAATAAATATTACATTGCTCTTCTTATGGTTGCTGACGATAATAATAAAAGCAAAAGGGAAGGATTTGAATTAGAAAATTTTAAAAACAAAGAGAGACAGTGTTTTGAATCCTTGCTTTATTACTTTGCATTGTATTTTTCATTTTTTTTCTTTAATGTTTTTTTGTAGGACAAAAAATAATGTCCAAAGATATCTTGGCACTAACAATGTGATTTATAGCAAGAAAGATGAGCAGTCTGCTCCAACGCATGGGATTTCCAAAGAAACAGAGAGCCAAGAGAGTGTAAAGGAGAGTACAAAAAAAGACTTGTTAGATATTATTAAGGGCATGAAAGTTGAATTAAGCACAGTAAATGTACAAACAACAAAGCCATCCAGCAGAAGACAACTTAAGAGTGTGGAAGCTACAGTTGGCAGGCTTCAAAAGGCTCCGGAAGATGCCCCAAAGAAGAGGTAAATTGAATTGAATTTCAATTACATTGAAAGTAATTTCTGAAACTCCTTTTACTTTTGGAAAAAAAATTGAAATTAGAGGACCTGGGAGATGCTACATGAAGACTTATCAGTCTGTAAACAAAGAGACTCTAACACATGAAAGATACTGTTACCCTTCTGTATTTAAATAGGAAGCGGAGAGGCACCTGGCTGTCTCTGTGGGTAGAGCATGTGACTCTTGATCTTGCGGTTGTGAGTTCAAGCCCCATGTTGGGTTGAGTTTACTTAAAAGTAGAATCTTTAAGGGGAGTCTGGGTGGCTCAGTTGGTTAAGCATGTGACTTTTGATCAGCTCAGGTCTTGATCTCCAGGTCGTGAGTTCAAGCCCAGTGTTGGGCTCCACCCTGGGCAGGGGTGGGGTGGCCTACTTAAAAATTTTTAAAAAGGGGGGAAAAAATCTTTAAATAGGAGGGGGACATCTGCATACAATCTAGAGATGAAAAGAGTCACGATCTAATTGAGAATTCCACATGTTTTCTTACATATTCATCAGTGTTATTAACTGCCACTTAATTGCCTCTTTAAACTGTTAATTACCAAATCATTTATGTCCTGATTTGGAGGTAGCCTCATGTCTCTGAAAGACTGGTTTTTGAAATTTCCATTTTAAAAATTCCACTTAGGATAGAATTTAAGCATGTTGATTACAACTGTTTTATATGACTTCCTTTGACCAGTAATTATCAATGCTCTCAGCTTATGTGGTTTCCTCGAAATATTGTAATTACTTGTGCTTGTGAAAAGAGTATTATATTTCACTGATTCTTTTTTCTTTAAGATTTTATTTATTTATGACAGAGAAAAGAGCGAGAGAAGGAACACAGTATGGAGGAGCTGAAGAGGGAGAAGCAGGCTCCCCGCTGAGCAGGGAGCCGGATATGGGGCTTGATCCCAGGCTACTGGAATCATGACCTGAGCGGAAGGCAGACGGTTTAACGACTCAGCCACCCAAGCGCTCCTATTTCACTGATTCTAAATGCAGTTAGTAATATTTTAGCATTGTGTTGTAGTTTAAATGGCAGTGTTTTGTTTTAATGATACTTAAATAATGGTGAATTTTACACAGATGATGTCATTGATTTAAATAATAAGATATGTGGCTCAAACATCCCCATCTCTGATGTCTCTTAGCAGAATCAGCAGCTAATATAGATTACTATTTTCCAGAATGACTTTAATATTTTTATGAAACTTCTTGGTTTCTATGTTGTATCCCATTGTATCAAAACTACCGCTGGAATGCATAATTGGGTGGTAGAGAATAAGCTAATTCAGTGCATACCCATCATAGGTACCCCTTCCTTCTCTATTTATTTGTTTATTTTTAAATAATCTCTGTACCCAGTGTGGACCTCAAACCCACAACCCTGAGATCAAGAGTCAGATGTTCTATTGACTGAACCAGCCAGGTGCTCTATCTTCCTCCTCCTTTTTAGAAACAAAATAAAACAAAAATAGTATGTAAAAGTACATGGAATTAGATGACACACACACGCATGTGCATATATTATTTACTTATCAAGAGTTTTTTTTTTAAGCTTCCGGACCTGTTTGTGACCCATTGTGGGTTCTTATTACAATTATATAATTTATTATAGAAATGATTAAAATAAGTTGAATGTTTTGCAAAGACTCAGAAAAAATTTTTAAAAATTGCTTTCCAATTAGGTATGAATGAGACAAACAGAAAAATGTAAGAAAATTCTGCACTCAGAATGCTTTGTATGCATTTTTAAGTTCTTTTTTTTTTTTTTTAAAGATTTTATTTATTCACTTGACACAGAGAGAGAGATTACAAGTAGGCAGAGAGGCAGGCAGAGAGAGAGAGGAGGAAGCGGGCTCCCTGCTGAGCAGAGAGCCCGATGCGGGCCTCGATCCCAGGACCTGGGATCATGACCTGAGCCGAAGGCAGCGGCTTTAACCCACTGAGCCACCCAGGCGCCCCATTTTTAAGTTCTTGATCTGAGTTTCCACTTTAAAGAAACCAAAATTGGAACTCTTGGAGGAAATACTATGGGTGCAATGTATATATAAAAGATATGTGATGGAACTTGTGTTCAAAGAAGGGCTTTGGTCCTGTATCAAAAGATTGGTGAATGAGATACATTTGTTTTAAAATTTTAACTTTTAGGGGTTCCTGGGTGGCTCAGTTGGTTGAGCACTGGACTCTTGGTTTTGGCTAGGGTCATCATGTAGGGGTTGTGAGATCAAGCCCCTCATCGGGCTCAATGCTCAGCATGGAGTCTGCTTTTTCCTCTCCCTCTGTTTCCCCTCTGTTTGCTCTCTCTATATATAAAATAAATAAATAAATCTTAAAAAAAAATAAAAATGTATCTTTTAGGGGCACTTGGCTGGCTTAGTCAGTAGAGCGTGCAACACTTGATCTTGGGGTCCTGAGTTTGAATCCCACATTGGGCATGGAGTTTATTTAATTAAAAAAATTTTTTTAATGTATCTAATGATTTTGTTCCCCACCCTCTTTTTTTAAGGGATCCCAGACGCACAGATTTGGGTTAATCATCTTTGATTCATGAGGACTGTCATGGCTCTGTGTATGACCTGATTTTAGTTTTTTATTTGTATCATATATTGAACAGCCATTGATAAAGTTAATGTGGCTCCATAGCAATTACCCCAAAATTTAGTGGCATAAAACAACCATTTTTTAGGCTCATGGATTCTGTGGGTCAATCAGTTTGGACAGGACACAGTGGAGAAGGCTAATCTCTGCTCTATGCTGTCCTCCCTTGGAAGACTTGGAAGTCCAGGGGCTGGAGTCACTTAAAGGTTCGCTCATCATAGCTCTGACAGTTGTTTGAAGCTGGCTTGTTAGCTAAGACTTTAGTACGGAACTGTGTGGCCTGGGCTTTCTCACTGTGTGGCATCTGGGTTCCAAAGGCAAGTGTCCCAAGAGAAAGTGAGCCCGAGGGAATTTGTATTGTTTTTATGTCATAGCCTGGGAATCATATTGGATAAGATTGGATGCTTTTCTGTTTCATATTGATTTGGGGGGAGGTACTTGCTTTTTATCATAGCAACTGCCAGAGAACCATCTTCACAAAGATAGGATGTCATCAAAAGGAATGCAGTAGTCTAGTGTTAAAACGGGGAACCACCTTGACTTAGTAGTTTGCACAGTCGCTGATAGG
Source organism: Ailurus styani (assembly GCA_002007465.1). Lineage (NCBI taxonomy): Eukaryota > Metazoa > Chordata > Mammalia > Carnivora > Ailuridae > Ailurus > Ailurus styani. The sequence continues at coordinate 1,815,518 of LNAC01000143.1, read as the reverse complement.
TGGCTGTGTTTCCCTGTAGTGCTCTAGAGTGCTTTAGGGCATTGTTTGGAAACCTAAGTCCTATTCTACATTGAGCTGTCTGCAAGGCTGTGAGACCACGCCCATTAGTTTCTTAGAATTCCTGTTGTCTGTTAATATCTCTCTGAGGCACCATTTTAAATCTTTCTAAGATCTTGAGGTGCCTGACTGGCTCATTTGGTAGAGCAGGAAATTCCTTTCTTTTTTTCTTTTAAGATTTTATTTATTTATTTGATAGAGAGTGAGAGAGCACAAGCAGGGAGAGCAGGAGAGGGAGAAGCAGGCTCCCTGCTTCTGATGCAGGGCTGATGCAGGGCTCAGTGTGGGCTCAATCCCGGGACCCTGGGATTGTGACCTGAGTCGAAGGAAGATGCTTAACTGTCTGAGCCACCCAGGTGCGCCTCGAGCATGCAATTCTTGATCTTGGGGTTGTGAATTTGAGCCTCATGTTGGATGTAGAGATTACTTAAAAATAAATCTTTGAAAAAAAAATTTGTAGTGATACCTATGGCTTTAGCATTAAATGGTGTTTTCCAGACACTGCACTGAATTTGGTCTCTGTTCAGAAGCCATTTTTTTAAATTTTATTTAAATTCAGTTAATTAATACTTAGTGTATTATTTGTTTCAGGGGTACAGGCCTATGATTCATCAGTGTTAATAAAATACCCAGTGCTCATTACAACGCATACCCTCCCCAGTGTTCATCACTCAGTTACCCTATCCCTCCACCACCACTCCTCCAGCAACCCTCTGTTTGTTTCTTTTGATGAAGAGTTTCTTATGGTTTGTCTCCTGTTCTGGTTTTGTCTTGTTTCATTTTTTTCCTCTCTTCCCCTATGATCCTCTGCCTTCTTTCTTAAATTCCACATATCAGTTAGATCATATCAGAAGTCATTTCTAAATTTTATTTTATTTTATTTTATTTTATTTTTTTTTTTAAAGATTTTATTTATTATTTCACAGAGGGAGAGAGATCACAAGGAGGCAGAGAGGCAAGCAGAGAGAGAGGGGGAAGCAGGCTCCCTGCTGAGCAGAGAGCCCGATGCGGGCCTCGATCCCAGGACCCTGAGATCATGACCTGAGCCGAAGGCAGCGGCTTTAACCCACTGAGCCACCCAGGCGCCCCATTTCTAAATTTTAGCATCATTTTCTGCCTGGAGGAGCTGAGAAGGGGAAGTGTTTTATTTTTGATCCCAGCAAATCTTGGTTCCTTTATATGGTACAGTTCTTTCTTATCTCTGTCTTCTACATTTTACCATCTGTAACTAAGAAGCCAGGAGGCACCTTCTTCACTGGAAGTCCCCTACACTGGCTCACCCAATTCCCTGGGTATATTTCCTGTTTTCCACATTACTACAAACAGCAATGTTGCTAAACAAAAGTCCCCTTTCCTGCAGCTTCCAGTAACATTGATTTTCCTAAAGTTCTCCCTCATAGCAGCTTTGAGGGCCCTCAGGCTCTGAGTCTCTTTGAGGCCTTAGTCTCCCATGTATACTTGCCTCAGGCCTTTCCTGTTTCCACCCACTGCCTAATACCCAAACCTTTCCCATACAATTTTAGGTTTTTTGTTATGGTAGCACCCAACTTCCAGACACCAAAATCTGTTCCAGTTACGTGTTGCTGCATAACAAACCATCCCAAGGCTTGAGCAGAGTCTGTGGCGGAAGTAGCCGTGTCATCCCCACTTAGCACTAGTGAGGGCCAGTGCAGGGGGAAGGTTTGCTCACGTACATTCCTGCGGCTGATGCTCACTATTGGTTGAGGCTGTATTTGAAGCTCTTTGCCAGAACACTGAGCCAAGGCGTCTCCATAACTAGTTAGCTGAGTTCTGTGGACAGATATCTTAAAAGAGAGCCAAACAAAAGCTGCATCATCTTAATGTGACCTAGGCTCACAAGTCACATTGTGTCATCTTTTTTTTTTTTTTTAATTTTTTTTAAGATTTTATTTATTCATTTGACACAGAGAGAGAGGTTACAAGTAGGCAGAGAGGCAGGCAGAGAGAGAGGAGAGAGGAGGAAGCGGGCTCCCTGCTGAGCAGAGAGCCTGATGTGGGCCTCGATCCCAGGACCCTGGGATCATGACCTGAGCCGAAGGCAGGGGCTTTAACCCACTGAGCCACCCAGGCGCCCACATTGTGTCATCTTTATCATTGTGTTCATCGAGGCAGTCACAGTTTGCCCTGGTTTCAAGAGGGAGGGAACATGGATTCCCTCTCTTGATGGGAATGTGGCAATGTTTTGGAAGAGTTTGTAGGATCAGAAATACTGCTATCTCTGTTTTCTAAAAATACAATCTGCTACACCTGTTAACCTGATAACTGTTGATGTCTGTTGTACTGAAGGGAACATTACCATGGTGAAATTGACCCCTGATTGATTGCATCTGGATTGGGAGAACTATCGGCATCTTATGGTTCACCATATGTACCTAGGGCTTCCTTGAGTGCAGTTGCTCTTGTAACTGCATGTCCATTGTGGGGACCACGGGAACTCTGTGGCCTTGTTACAAGAGATAACCAGTTCCTTTGGGGCACTAAGTGAAGCAGCTCCTGCACCTGCATGATGTGAGTCTCCTAACTTTTGGATGGCATGTGCAGTGTTATCCACATGCGTGCTGCAAGGATTGCCACCAAGAGGAACACATGAGGCTGCCCTGCCAACCTGCTGTGGTTCTGTCCTTTATCTTTCTGAATAGACTGGACCAAGCATGTTTGTGGTAGTCTTGAGAGTCTGATGTGTTGTGAAACCTAACAAGACCCTTGGTGAGTGCAGCAATAACCAAAATTTCTAGCTCCTACTTTAACTTTCTCTTAACCAAGCAACTACCTGCTCTGATCATCCAATAAAGTTTCAGCTACTTATTAATTAATCCATGAATTGAAATTTAGATTATTTCTAGTTTTTCATTGGTATAAAATAATGCTATGATTAACTTCATTCAGCAACTTTAGATTGTCATTATATCTCATTGGCAGTGTCTAATGAGATGGAGGTAGAAGACTGAACAAAACGAATTCTCAAAAAAGTCCCTACTCCTTACGTATTGGTGGGGGAGTCGGAGTGGGAGAAAGTGTATATACTCACACACAATATGGCAGGTGATGAAACATGAAGAAAAATAAGAGGGCTGGAGAGGGGCATTTTTTAAAAAGGAGTCATGGAAGAATAATGGTTGAGCAAAGACCTGAAATAAGGGGTGCCTGAGTGGCTTAGTTGGCTGGGTGTCTGGCTCTTGATTTCAGCTCAGGTCCTGATCTTGGGTTGTAAGATTGAGCTGTGCATCAGGCTCTGTACTGAGCATGGAGCCTGCTTGAGATTCTCTCTCCTCCCTCTCCTTCTCCCCCGTCATGTGCTCATTGGTGCGCGCGCTCTCTCTCTCTTAAAAAAAGGCCTGAAATAGGGTGCCTGGGTGGCTCAGTGGGTTAAAGCCTCTGCTTTCGGCTCAGGTCATGATCTCAGGGTCCTGGGATCGAGACCCACATCGGGCTCCCTGCTCAGCGGGGAGCCTGCTTCCCCCTCTCTCTCTCTGCCTGCCTCTCTGCCTCCTTGTGATCTCTCTCCCTCTGTGAAATAAATAAATAAAATCTTTTAAAAAAAAAAAAGGCCTGAAATAAAGTTCTGTATAAAGCCATGCAGGTATCTGAAAGATGATTTGCTTTCAGGCACTGGGGATAGAACTGCTTAGGCCTTGAATTTATAGTGTGTAGTATCCCTCAAATTCCATGTATGTATCTGCTTACTTTCTTTTTTTTTTTGAAGATTTTATTTATTTGACAGAGAGAGAGAGAGAGATCACAAGTAGGCAGAGAGGCAGGCAGAGAGAAGGAAGCAGGCTCCCTGATGAGCAGAGAGCCTGATGAGGGCCTCTATCCCAGAACCCTGAGATCATGACCTGAGCTGAAGGCAGAGGCTTTAACCCACTGAGCCACCCAGGCGCCTGTGTCTGCTTATTTTTTTTAGACAAATACTCCTGGAAGTGGAATTGCTAGGTAAAGGGATTTGCATATATTTTGGGTTTTGTTTTTTTGTTGTTTTTTGTGTGTGTGTGAGAGAGAGCATGCATGTGCAAGTTGGGGAGGGGCAGAGGGAGAAAGAGAATGAGCGTAGCCATGGGGCTCCTTCTCAAAACCCTGAGATCAGGGCACCTGGGTGGCTCAGTGGGTTAAAGCCTCTGCTTTCGGCTCAGGTCATGATCTCAGCGTCCTGGGATCGAGGCCCACATCGGGCTCTCTGCTCAGCAGGGAGCCTGCTTCCTCCTCTCCCTCTCTCTCTGCCTGCCTCTCTGCCTACTTGTAATCTCTCTCTCTGTGTCAAATAAATAAATAAAATCTTTAAAAAAAAAAACAAAAAAAAACCCTGAGATCATGACTGAGCCAAAATCAAGAGTCAGGCACTAAACTGACTGAGCCAGCCAGGCGCCGCTTAAGCTATTGAAATATGTCATCAGATTGCCAAAAATTACGGTAATTTCTGTGTCCCCTTAATTGTATTCATCCCCTTATTAGAATTTCTTTTTTTTTAAAGATTTTATTTATTTATATGACAGAGAGAAATTACAAGTAGGCAGAGAGAGAGGAGGAAGCAGGTTCCCTGCTGAGCAGAGAGCCTGATGTGGGCCTCGATCCCAGGACCCTGAGATCATGACCTGAGCCGAAGGCAGAGGCTTTAACCCACTGAGCCACCCAGGCGCCCCTTATCAGAATTTCTTTTCTGAAATTGTATATGTCATACAATTCATTTTAAAGAAATTCAGGAATTACAGAATGGTATAAAGTATGTTTTCATGAAATAGTCTGAGTTATAGGATAGAATAGATTGTTATTTTAACAAGTTCTCATCACCTTCTTAAAATCTGGGTAGAAAGATCTCGGTATATAAAGATTATCTTATTTCAATGGTAGAAGCTCCCTGACAATTTTTATTAACTAGAACATTTCAAATTATAAAGCCAGAAACTATGATTATGAAGAATACCATTGTGATAAAATGCATGGCTCTAGAAAATGAATACTCAATTTATATTCTTTTTTATATTCTGATCAAATATGTATATTAAAATTTGAAAACAAACCTCTCAAGTAGATTAGGAAAGTGATTTGGTGTAAAGTTCAGACCTTATTCACAGGTAAGTTTTGAAAGTAGCTTATTTCCTTTAACTAACTAATATTCCCTCTTTTATTCTTCCTTATTTTTCTTCCTTGGCAGTCAAATTTTAGAGCTCTCATATCTTAGGTAAAGTCCTTAAATCTTTATCCAGCAACTTGGGGATTTGGGAATTTTGATTTGCGTATTAGACAACCGATCATTTTGTAGAAAGTCTAATATAGTAAAACATTAACTTGGATCCCACACACTGAGAGCAATTCTTAGTGAGTTAATATGTAAATAATGTAGACAATTTCTTTTTATGTCTGGCACATTTTTCCATTAATTTATCCTAATTTAGGGGTGCCTGGGTGGCTCAGTTTGTTAAGCGACTGCTTTCGGCTCGAGTCATGATCCCGGAGTCCTGGGATTGAGGCCCGCAGTCTAGGGATTGAGTCCCACATCGGGCTTCCAGCTCCACAGGGAGTCTGCTTCTCCCTCTGACCTTCTCCCCTCTCGCGCTCTCTCTTATTCGCTCTGTCTCTCAAATAAATAAGTAAATAAAATCTTAAAAAAAAAAATAACTTACTGTAATTTACTGAGGAAGAGATTTTTTTAAAAAGCTTTTTCTTATGGAAAGTTTAAAACATAAAATCATATAAGGAACCCCTTTGTAACTGTCACACAGTTTCAGTAAGCAATATTTTTGCCATTCTTGTGTCGTCTATCTTCACCTGCTTTCCATCTCCTACTAGATCATAATGATGATTTATGTTTTCTTTTTCCCCAGGTAAAATTTACATACTTTGAAGCATACACATCTTAGCTGTAGGATTTTGGCAAATCGATATGCCAGTGTCGCCCACAGGCTTATCAAAACAAACGATTTCTCGTTTCCATCTTCCCGTCAGTAACTTCTGTCCTGAGGCAATCACTATTCTGATTTTTTTCACTGTAGGTTAATTTTGCCTGTTTTAGAAGTTGGTATAAATGGAATCATACAGAGCATACTCTTTTTTTTCTTTTGATCCAGCTTTTCATTGTTTCATTCATGTTATTGGCGTGAGCTGAGTACTGTTCCATCATATGGATTTATCATGATATGTGAATAGATTTAACTACTTTAATGTTTGGTTGCAGTATATATAGTTTCTGGGGTGCCTGGGTGGCTCAGTGGGTTAGAGCCTCTGCCTTCGGCTCAGGTCATGATCTCAGGGTCCTGGGATCGAGGCCTGCATCGGGCTCTCTGCTCACCGGGGAGCCTGCTTCCTCCTCTCTCTCTGCCTGCCTCTCTGCCTACCTGTGATCTCTCTCTCTGTGTCAAATAAATAAATAAATAAATCTTTTAAATATATATATTTTTTTTTCTGAAATAAATTGACATCTAATTTAAAAATCCAGTAAACTATAACCGCCACTTTTTTTCTTTTCCTCTCCCCTCTACTTTAATATATTGTTCTGAGTTAGTATTGTGCTTCAACAAGTATCCATTAACTTCAATTTTTAACATTTTAAAGTTTATATAAAACCAATACCGGGGCAACGGGGTGGCTTGGTCGTTAGGTGTCTGCCTTCAGCTCATGTCCTGGGATAGAGCCACGCATCAGGCTCCTTGTTCAGTGGGGAGCCTGCTTCTCCCTCTCCCGCTACCCCTGCCAGTGTTCCCTCTCTCGCTGTATCTCTTTCTGTGAAATAAATAAAGAAAATCTTTAAAAAAAAAAAACAAAGCAAAACAATACCTAGGGCACCTGGGTGGCTCAGTGGGTTGAGCATGCAGCTCTTGATCTTGGCTCAGGTCTCAGGGTCATGAGTTCAAGCCCCACTTTGGGCTCAATGCTGGGTGTGATGCCTACCTAAAAAAAAAAATGCCTAATATTTAAAAATAATTGATTTTGTCAGAAATGGATTTTTTTTGAATGACAAAAAAGTTTTCTCTGAAAAAGAATCATTTTACACTCCACTAAACTAATGGCATAATAAGTAATGCCTTTTTTTCTTGTTTTTCATTTTCTTTGTTAGAACGAAGTCCGTGAGTCCTGAGTTGGTAGCAGCTGCATCTGCTGTTGCAGATTTTCTCCCTTTTGATAAGCAGACAACCAAGTCAGAGCTGCTCAGGCAACTCCAGCAGCATGAGGAAGCCTCAAAGGCACAGAAAAATGGAGAAAGAGCTAAAATTAGGTTAGTGAATCAAATAGTTCTGTTGGTAATGCTGGTTTTTCAAAAGAGGCTCTTTTCATGTGAGTAATATACACAGTATATAAATTTATATGTTAAATATTTCTCATAAGTGGGATATTAGTAATTTGGTTATTTTAAAAAACAGACATGTTAAGATTGCAGTTTTTAAAAGATCAATGGAATGGTTAAAATTTTTCTTTCACAAAGTTACACAATTTCTTGTCCCTGAAAAAGAAATGATAAATTCAGTAATGTTATTAAAAACAAGTAACAGAATAAGACAGTTTCTCTGACAATATTAATTTTTTCCTGTTAGATAATTTGCTGGTCTTATGTACAGTGTGATCATCTTCAGGCCTGTTTTCCTTCACTTTTGCTCTAACTCTTATGTTTTAGCTGATGCCTCACTCTGCCTCTCATCTGATTATTTTATACCAAGTTTGAAGTTGATGTACAACTTCAAATGTTTGATACTTTTTCTTAAATGACACTTTTATGTTTTAAATGAACGTTCCTAAAGAACAACTTCAAAAGTTATGCTTCAAAAGGAAACTTAGATCTTAGTGGTCTGTGGGATGTGAATTAATGTGATATATAATCTTTCATTTAAACATAATGCTTTATGCTGTTTTAGTGCATGGAAGTGAAATATGAATTAAATGTTATGAATCTCATGTATAAGAAAGTTTATTACTGTCCTGTAGCTACAGTTTCTAATATACTTGACCTTTTTCTTATTTCAGTGTCAGTAACATAATATCAGATATGAAAGTTGCCAAATCTGCCACAGCTAGAGTTAGTACAAAACCAGTGCATCAAATTCAGTTTGATGAAGGAACTGACAATTACATGGGACAGAAGACCAATGATCTTAAGAAAAGGTATGCAGGCTTCACAGTCTGTTTGGTTTTGCTGGTTTTGTTTGTTTCTCTGTAGATTTACTTTATTCTGTGCATGATATTGCTGATAGGTATTTGAGCATTATGGATGCATTTAGTCTTCTCACTCTGCGGGTACCATTTCCTATAGAGGAAAAGATGTTCTGGGTTTAGCAGTCTTACACTTTTCTATACCATTAATCAAATTGGGCCCTGCCTCCTATCTATCTCTGATGAATAGAGGTCTCCTGATTTAGGATAAGTGGAGCTGATTGAATTCTGAACAAATGACCATTTTGTGAGAAGCATTATTTTTCATTCTGGTATGTACATAGCAATGTATATTTATATAATCTTTATATCTCTCTATATAAGTTTTCATTATTCATACCTTAGAGAAATAATCCACCATCCAAAAAAGAAAGAAAGGAAGACCCATTATAAAACCTTATGGTGGTAGATTATTTGTGGCAATTTGAATTTGGTAAGATTCTAAGCCGTGCCTTATGTAATTATTTTATAATAAAAAGCTGTCTGTATTTACAGAAAGTTTCTGTTTTCTGTCCTTAAAGCCCATGAGGTAATAGTTGGGGAGGGGAAGCGAGATATTTAGTATGCTCTAACAAAAATTAACTGATCTTGGGCGCCTGGGTGGCTCAGTGGGTTAAAGCCTCTGCCTTCAGCTCAGGTCATGATCTCAGGGTCCTGGGATCGAGGCCCGCATCGGGCTCCCTGCTCAGCGGGGAGCCTGCTTCTTCCTCTCTCTCTCTGCCTGCCTCTCTGCCTACTTGTGATCTGATCTCTCTCTCTGTGTCAAATAAATAAATAAAAAATCTTTAAAAAAAAAATTAACTGATCTTTATAGAAGGGGGTGCTTACCGTTGGAGTATTTTTGATTTGGTATGTATTTGGATTTTCTTTTAAGTATAAGCCCAGCAACTTGAATTAAGCTCCTTTCAGAAGTTAAACTACTAATTTGTATAGGAAAATTGTAAAAGATAGTCAACAGTTAACAAAACAAGTTCAAGAAGTTACAATGACTTAGGGAGATTCTTTGAATTACTAACTTAAAGTGATTTTACACTTATGACATATTGTTGGATGGAGTATAATGTGTACTTGGAGTTTTACTTAAGATCCCTCAAGAATATTTAAATTCAGGGGCACCTGGCTGGCTCAGCCAGTAGAGCATGCAACTCTTGATCTGTAGGTTGTGAGTTCAAGCCCCGTGTTGGGCGTAGAGCTTACTTTAAAAAAATAGTAATAATAATATTTAATTTCACTTTTGTTTGAATTAGTCTTCTTTGAAATGATTCCATGAAACTACATCAGAATGCTGTATCATAGTTTGATTCTTGAAGATATTAGCCATCATTGAAAATTAGAAGGTGGTGGGGCACCTGGGTGGCTCAGTTGGTTAAGCATCTGACTTTTGATTTCGGCTCAGGTCATGAGCTCAGGGTTGTGAGATGGAGCCTGCTTAGGATTCTCCCTCTCCCTCTCCCTCTGCCCCTCCCCCCCCAACTCCCCACCCTCTCATGCACGTGTGTGTCTGTCAAAAAAAAAATTCTTAGTAATTAGAAAGTGGCAAGGGAGAAGCTAAAAAATAGGACAGTCGTTTATGTGCATATAATGACTGTCTTAAGCTGACTAAAGGACTCTAGAGTAAGGGGAAGCAGTGGTGGGATACCAAACTGTTCACCCTGCTCTGTCATGGGACAGCCTAAGACAATCCAGGCCTAGACTAGTCACCACAGATATACCCTGGAATGATTCCTTCAGGAAGAGACATCTGAGAGGGGTGAGGCACAGAGTACTGACTTTGGAGTCATTCTGGCCTGCCTCAGAGTCTTGGCATTATACCACTGACTAATTCTGGGACTGGGGCAACTTTTATAGTCTCGTTGGTCTGTTTCCTCATCTATAAAATGATGAAACTGAAGCCTAACTTAAATGGCTTTCTTGAGAAATAGGAAAGGAACATGCCAACTATATATAGTAGATGCACAGCAAATGTCTGTTCCCTTCCCTTCCTCTTTAGTACATTCTAAAATTCCATACCTTACCAAATCATTCCCTCTTTACTGTGAGTTACCTTAATGCATCATCCTGTTAACCTGCACAAAGTGAGGGCGTGCAGGTGGGGAGAAAGATGCAAAAGCACTGAGAATAGCTGGGGAGCATAAATACCTTTGTTTAAGAATACTTGGGGACCTGTTGGGCGCCTGGGGGATCGAGGCCCGCATCGGCTCTCTGCTCAGCAGGGAGCCTGCTTCCTCCTCTCTCTCTGCCTGCCTCTCTGCCTGCTTGTAATCTCTCTGTGTCAAATAAATAAATAAAATCTTAAAAAAAAAAAAAGAATACTTGGGGACCTGTTAAAGGAAAACTTAAGTGATTTGAGATTACTTTATCTAATTTTAATATGATATTTGAATTTTTTCAGGTAATATAATTTCATAGAAAAAAGTAATTTGATTCAGAAAAGAAATTTAAAAAAATTTTTTTAAATTTTATTTATTTATTTATTATTTGAGATAGAGAGTAGGCTCCTCACTGAGCAGGGAACCCATGGGGGGACTCAATCCCAGGACCCTGAGATCATGACCTGAGCCAAAAGCATATACTTAACTGACTGAGCCACCCAGGTGCCCCAAGAATTCAAAATTATTTTAAAACTAATTCTCCAGTTTTGAACTGGTTTTTAATCTTCCAGTAAATTTATTGAAGTGTGAATGTGAAATGATGCATAAAGCAGTTGATTAAAATATACAAGGAAAAGTTACCTATTAACTCTCTGACATTAATTTCAATAGTTAATTTAAAATGTTATGTAAAGAAAGTTAATCATTATGTTAAAATTGCAGAATGATTGCTTTTTAAGTGGGAATGTTTTGATTTATCTGTGCCATCTTGTATAATTATAGTTTGTAATTAAACATGCAGTGTTTTCTGCCCTTAAACTAAGACAACTGTTGACTTTAACAAGTTTTAATTTAGCATATTTTGCTTTCTAATGTTGAGTTTTCTAAAACCTTAATATGAAATGGATCACGAAAAATTACGGAAAATTAAACCAATCTTTTCAGTTAGATATTTTGGAAATTAAACTACTTAAACTGCTTTATTGTATCATCATGCAAAAATTCAAGTGCACTTGTTCTAATTTTTAGTTACCACCTCTAACGATGTGACAGTTTAGTTAAAATGTCTGATGTGGGTCAGTGGAATTATTTTTAATTTCTACATTGAGTATTTCATACAAAATTGTTTTCTCAAGGGCACCTGCATGGCTCAGTGGTTGAGCATCTGCCTTCGGCTCAGGTCATTATCCCAGGGTCCTGGGATCAAGCCCTGCATCGGCCTCCCTGCTCAGCGGGAAGTCTGCTTCTCCCTCTCCCACTGCCTCTGTTTTTGTTCCCTCTCTCACTGTGTCTCTCTCTGTCAAATAAATAAATAAAACCTTTAAAAATAATAATAATAAAGTAAAATTGCTTTCTCAAATAATTTTTTGTTGGCCATGTGCAAAAATAATAAATTAAATTGTTTTTTCTTTTTCAGTCTTAGGAAAAATATGCTCAAAGGGAAGAGACTTAATATTTTTGACCTTAAGGCAGTTACTGAAGAGGCATCTGAAACAGGTTTGTTAAGAACACGATTTCTCAGGTGTAGAAACTCTCCATCTTTCAAAAAAAGTCCTTAATGTTTTGATTGCACAATATCAGGTATTTTAATAATCCCTCCTGTCATTGGCCTGGATCCTGCTTATGAATGTAGTTGTTGCCATTTCGAGTCTTGGTCAGATTCCTCCCTTGAAATGTTGCCTTCTGTGAGACAGTGGGAGGTAAGTACTACCACCTTCTTGAATCCAGAGTTAGCAGTTGGCTACTGATTTGGGTTAGAACATTAACTATCATCCTCCATTTGCAACTGTGCTATTACAAAAGATAAATTATGGTTTCTGCCCTAAGGCAGCTTGCTATCTAGAAGAGGAGATGAGGGGGGCAGGGCTGGGTGGTTTAGTCATTGAGCGTCTGCTGTCTGCCTTCAGCTCCTGTCGTGATCCCAGCTGGGATCGAACTCCGCATTGGGTTCCCTGCTCTGCGGGAAGCCCGCTTCTCCCTCTCCCACTCCCCCTGCTTGTGTTCCCTCTTTCGCTGGGTCCCTCTCGGTCAAATAAATAAAATTTTTAAAAAAAACAAAAAAGGAGATAGCATTTGTAGAAGTAATAATGAAGTGACTTAGTGATTGTTTAGGAGCCGGGAAGAAGAGCATTCAGGAAATATATTTAGCAGACTTGTGGTGGTATTTTTTATTTTTTTTTAAACACACTATCCTTGTTCCCTGTATTTATTCCTTTGGGTAAGAGGTCAAATCTTTCATAATCACCATTTTAAGTGTAATTAAAAGAGATATGAGAGTGTCCTCTTGCTTGACATTAAGTATGGTTTACTGATAAATTAAGATAAATGGGAAACGATACAAATGGTCTTCAGCTTACAAGTGACTTTGATTTCCAAAGATTGTAAGTTAGCTTTTTGGACTTGATAATTTTGTAATTGATATTTTAAGTTCCGAAGCCAGCCTCCAATGGCTCATTTAATCTGTCAGTTACTAATGTAAGCATTTGATTTTTCCCACTATTCAGTAAACTCCCAGATATTAGGGGCTGGGTTTCACTGATTTTTGTATACCCAGCAGCACCTAGCCAGTGGCTGACAGATCATAGGAATTAATTATCTTAAATCATAAACATTTTAAGAAATTTTTTTTAAAAATAAATGTTTTTTTTTAACAAACTGAGTTACGAAATATCGATCCATAGAGGAAAGGAGTTAATTCAATCAGTGTTTGTTCTTTTAAACTAAAGGTGAAGCTAAGAAAACAACTTGCCTTCTCTTATTTTGAAAACTGCTTTCTGTCCTACATGATGGACAGGAAATACAAGGGGCATCTGGCTGGCTCAGTCCTCAAAGCATGTAACTTTGGATCTTGGGGTCATGGGTTCAAGCCCCCCATTGGGTGTTGGGATTGCCTTACCAAAAAAAAAAGGAAATACAAAATGCACACACACACACACACACACACACGTAGAAGATTCTAACAAGCTACTTGAAAAAAGCAAAGTAAAACGTGCAGTCATGGAGAACAGATCACGTCTCCCTTGTTAATGTGGTAACTGTTAAACTTGCATCAAAAAGGGCATTTATTGTCAGGGCAGTTGTTGTTGTCCACCTAATGAACAGCCAGAAAAGGCACTTGGATTTTTGAAGGAGCCAGCCTGCTTTTTAAAATCAGAAATCCTGTTCCTTAAAATTGAAATTAGCTGGCAGGTAAGTCCTGAAATTTTATGTGTTTTATAAAAAATGTAAAATGATTGTATTCCAATAAGGTAAATTCATAAAAACTTACCCTAGGGGGTGCCTGGATGGCTCAGTTGGTTAAGCATCCCACTTTTGGTTTCAGCTCCATTCATGATCTCAAGGTTATGGGATGTGTCCCTGTCCCTGATGACACCTGATGTATCCCAAGTTGCAGGGAATCTGCTTGTCTCTCTCCCTCTGTTCCTCCCCCTGCTTTCTCTCTCTAGATTAAATAAGTGAGAATAAATAAGTAAAATCTTTTAAAAAAATATTTAACGAAGGTACTGTTTTAATAAGTTTTGATTGAGTCTAAAGAATGTCTTTTGTTCCCAGTTAAATACAATACCAAGCATGTGCAAACTTAAATTCAGTATTTATTCACTGCTGTTTCTCTACTACCTAAAATAATGCCTGACATATAGTTGGCATTCAATAATTATTTATTGACGGAATGAATGAGTTCTCCTGTCCCATGATTCCCACATTGTGCTTCTCCCAGGTTCTTTGCACTGCTGCAAAGAATGTACTTGTAGACCATTCTGTCTATCCTGCAGTAATTTAGTGCTGAGAGGCAGTATAGCTTAATGGAAGGAATTTTGGTATTTGATATATGTGGATTATTCAAATTCAGATTCTGCCATACTAACTTCTCTGAGTTTCCCATTCTCCATCTGTTAAATGGGGCTGATACATACCTTTCAAGGATTAAATGAAGTAATGTAATTCAAGTGTCCGGCACAGTGCCAAAACCACAGTAGACATTCAGGACATAGTTGCCGCTGTTAGCAATGATAGTGATGATGGCGGTGATGATCTGATCATGATCACAGCAAAGACATGGGTTGATCATTGTCTAGTGAATAAATCTATAAAATGTGACTGATAATTATTTTGCTGTTAGATTATGGTGTAAATGTGGCTAATTAAGCCTAACTGATATGATCTTTTCTCTGTATCAGGTGTTCTAGGCCAACATACTTAATATATAGCAGTCTGTGGTCAGGTGCGGTCATACATGAACTTTCACATATAAGTCTGTGTGTGGACATAGTTTTTGTTTTGAGTAAATATCTGTGGGTGAAATTGTTTGCTAAGTGTATTTTTAACTTTTTAAGAAACTGCCAAACTATTTTTCAAAGAGGTTGTACCATTTTACATTCCCATCAGCAATGACTGGTGGAAATAGGATTCATTCTTGAAAGATGTCTTCAATTTCCAAAGTAAATAAGTGATTGAAATGTGATATGATGGTGGTCATAAGCTAACACCATATGAACTTACTCATAGAGTTGGTTGTGAGGATGAAATGAACTAATGCATAAAAAGCATTAACACAGAGTAAGTGCTCCGTGTCCGTTAGTAGTATTGTCATTATTATGTTAATTTATTTGGTCTTTAATAGTAGTACATTGTGATTTATCTTGACAGACTAAAAATAAAGATAAACAGGCTGGACTTTAAATATTAAAGTCACATGTTATATAAAAAATATTCACATTCATGGGGCACCTTGGTGGCTGTCATGTAAACATCCGACTCTTGATTTTGGCTCAGGTCATGTTCTCAGGGCCGTGAGGTCCAGCCTTACATCAGTGGGCTCTGTGCTCCGGGGGAGTCTGCTTAAAATTCTCCTCCTCCCCCCTTCCTTCGCGTGTGCACATGGTGTCTCTCTCTCTGTCTCTCAAACTCAAATACATAAATAAATCTGGGTTTTTTCCCCAAAGATTTTGTTTATTTATTTGACAGAGAGAGAGACAGCGAAAGAGGGAACACCAGCAGGGGGAGTGGGAGAGGGAGAAGCAGGCTTCCTGCTAAGTGGGGAGCCCGACGCAGGGCTTGATCCCAGGACCTTGGAATCATGACCTGAGCTGAAGGCAGATGCTTAACTGACTGGGCCACCCAGGGGCCCCTAAAATAAATAAATAAATCTTTAAAAAAATGCTCACATTCATGAAAACATTCTTAAACAAAATACACATTCCTTTTTCCTTTCCAGTAGAGGGGGCAGTGAGACTTTAGGGGTTGCTTGCCTAGCAGTGTAGTAAAACAAAAGCTAAGGCTTGCAATAATCGTCGCTGTAGTCTTTTTTTTTTTTTAAGATTTTTAAAATTTATTTATTTGACAGAGAGAGAGAGAGATCACAAGTAGGCAGAGAGGCAGACAGAGAGAGAGGGGGAAGCAGGCTCCCTGCCAAGCAGAGAGCCCAATGCACGACTCGATCCCAGGACCCTGAGATCATGACCTGAGCCGAAGGCAGAGGCTTTAACCCACTGAGCCACCCAGGCGCCCTGCTGTAGGCTTTTTATGTCATCTTCCTTGAGTTTTAGCTCTCAGTGAATGACCTTTCATTATATACTACTACTTATTTTAAGCCTCGGGGCCTGAAATGTATTACTAATTTAGAGTTGATTGTAACATTTTTAAAAATAAAGATATATACATTGACTTGTGATTATTTGAAATGTTGTTACAGAGACAGCACCCTCACTTTGGGAAGTGGAATTTGCGAAGCAGTTAGCCGCAGTAAATGAACAGCCTCTTCGGAATGGTTTTGCAGAGATGATCCAGTGGACGAAAGAGGGGAAACTGTGGGAGTTTCCAATTAACAATGAAGCAGGTAAGTTAATTTCAGAGGTTATAAAATTCAGTTTGGAGATTAAATCTGGTTGGTGTTCAGTCATAGAGTCTAGATATTTACATGAATTTCAGAACTTTGTATAAATATCTTTGTGGTGTATGAAAAGAAATTTGACAGTGTTTTTTTAAAAAAAATTAAGTTAGGATTTCACTTAATTCTGGGTTTTTGATAAGAAAAAGAAGTAAAATTAGGGGCACCAGGGGAGCTCAGTTGGTTAAGGGTCCAACTCTTTTTTTTTTTTTTTTTTTTTTGACAGAGAGCACGAGTGGGAGGCAGGGGAGGGGCAGAGGGAGAAGCAGACTCCCTGCTGAGCAGGGAGCCTGATGCGGGACGCCGTCCCGTGACTTGGTTCATGACCTGAGCCAAAGGCAGACAACCAGCTGAGCCACCCAGGCGCCCCTGAGTGTCCAACTCTTGATCTGAGCTCAGGTCTTAAGCCCTATATTGGGCTCTGCACTGGGCATGGAATCTACTTAAAAAAATAATAAAAATTTTTAAAAGGAAGTAAATTTACATGGCAGAAATGTGTCATAAATTTCTATGTGATGTGAAGGTGTTGACTACAAATGATGACAGTTTCCTAATTGCTAAGCAGGAGATTACCTAGAAAATCTTCTCATACATTAAATCCTAGGTATGAGATTATATTTAAGTTTTAGAGAACATTACAACTCTGTAAGTTTTATGCTGGTTATCTTTTACTCATAAAAACTATTGCATTGGGCGCCTGGGTGGCTCAGTGGGTTAAAGCCTCTGCTTTCGGCTCAGGTCATGATCTCAGGGTCCTGGGATCGAGGCCCACATCGGGCTCTCTGCTCAGCAGGGAGCCTGTTTCCCCCTCTCTCTCTGCCTGCCTCTCTGCCTCCTTGTGATCTCTCTCCCACTGTGAAATAAATAAATAAAAATCTTTAAAATAAAAAAAATAAAAAAAAAAAAACTATTGCATTAATGAGATGCAAGGTTCTTGTGCTTAAAAGCTACTCAAAGCAAAAATGTTAGAAAGACTTCAAAATTTTTTGGAACTCTGACTCCATACCTAGGTTCTTCAAACCACTAGATGCTATTATCTACTTTCCTGAAGATTGTTCTGGAGATGTTACTTCTTCCTCACTCAAAAGGAAACAGTATTACTATGCTATTTATTCCTTATGCTTGTTTTTAGGTGTATTTTCAATTAGAAGAGATTCATTTACTTTTATGGTACAGTTAGCTAGGAATTATAAACATCTCAGTAAGTCTTAGGAAAATGTATTTTCCATATTTTAACCTTTGTAGTATTATGCTGTCACTGTAACATTTTATTTCTTTTTTTTTTTTTAAGATTGTATTTATTTGACACAGAGAGAGAGAGATCACAAGTAGGCAGCGAGGCAGGCAGAGAGAGAGGAGGAAGCAGGCTCCCCACTGAGCAGGGAGCCCGATGCAGGCCTCGATCCCAGGACCCTGAGATCATGACCTGAGCCGAAGGCAGAGGCTTTAACCCACTGAGCCACCCAGGCGCCCCATTTTATTTCTTGATAATCTTTCATTTGACTGGATTAATAAGTGGAATGGAAGCTTAAATATCAAAATATTTTGTCTTATAGCTTCATAAATTATTACTTTGTATAGGAAAACGTTTTAGAGACTGATAATTCCTTTTACAAATTTTTAATATTTTGTGGATTTGTACGGTATATGCAGTAATAAAGGATGCTGTGTTTCTGTGTTTCACCTGTTATATATCATGTATATTTCTCAAAGTATTATGCTTTCCAGGGGCACCTGGGTGGCTCAGTTGTTAAGCATCTGCCTTTGGCTCAGGTCATGATCTCAGAGTGCTGGGATCGAGCCCCGAATAGGGCTCCTTGCTCCTCGGCCTGCTTCTCCTTCTCCCACTCCCCCTGCTTGTATTCCCTCTCTCAGTGTGTCTGTCTCTGTCAAATAAATAAAGAAAATCTTAAAAAAAAAAAAAAAGATTGTATTTATTTATTTGAGAGAGAGCATGAGCAGGGGTGAAGGGAGAGGGAGAAGCAGATTCCCTGCTAAACAGGGAGCCCGATTCAGGGCTTGATCCCAGGATTCTGGGATCATGACCTAAGTCGAAGGCAGACTCTTAACCAGCTGAGCCACCCAGATGCCCCAACATATGACTTTATTTAGAAGAGACAGTGGTTAGGGGTTCAAGTTTTGAGTGAGTTGTATGCTTAATCTCACTTAGCCTTACTTCCCCATCTATGAAATGCTGGGAATAAAAATAAGATTTATTTTATGGGATTCTTCTGAAAATCAAGTGAGGTTATACAAGTAAAGCACCATCAACCATCATCATCCCTGTTCCTACAACAATATTATGAGAGAGTTTTACTATACTGCAAGGATCTTAAATCTTAAACTATTAGTGAGGATATGTATTTTCTAGGAACCACCAAATAGGGTAACAGGAAAGTAAGGGTTAGTGTTCATTGTCATCAAAAATAAAACACTTCAGTTCACTGAAATCTTGAATGTCCAGACTCCAAAGAAATTTATCTTAAATTTGACCTGGGTTTTGAGAAAGTTTAATTTTTACAAAAAGAAAAAAAACATGTCTTTGGGCAGGTTAGGGAGATAAATGTGACAAGTTTCCAAATACACTGTACATATTATTGATGCTTTGGGGTGGGAAAGGGAGGTATCTCATTTCCAGCTCCTTGAGGCAATTGTTATCTGAATGAAAAACAGGAAAGGAGCTGTGGAAACTTTCTCACTTTGATCACTCCCCTCAATATACACTTAGGAACTTCAGAATACTTTAAGAGACTGGCATTAGAATTTGAAGCCTCAACAGTTTGATAATATCCTTCTATATTTCTTATTTTTTAATTTTAAGATTAATAAAATGTCATGCTCTCTCTACTAATAGTTAGCTTCATGAAGATTTACTTTGATGCCTTTGGGGAAAAGTGTTTTATTTTTAGGGGTGGGCCATGCCAGTTTCTGAACGTAATACTGAAAATGACAAAGTGACGTGTCCTGTGTTGACAGCTTTACTTTCCAGTGTTGTTTTTCATTTATATAAAAAAATTACACTTTGTTGTTTTACCACATAAAAACATATAAATTATTTTTTTTAATTATTTATTTATTTGACAGAGACAGCCAGAGAGGGAACATAAGCAGGGGAAATAGGAGAGGGAGAAGCAGGCTTCCTGCTGAGCGGGGAGCCCGATTCAGGGCTCGATCCCAGGACTCTGGGATCAGGACCTGAGCCGAAGGCAGATGCTTAATGACTGAGCCACCCAGATACCCCAAAACATAAAATTATTTTCCAATTTGAAGTAGCTTTTTTCCAGTTTGTTGTTGTTGTTTTTATTTTTAATAACTGGTTTGTCCCTTCTGTTTTGCTTTGCCAGCATAGAGATTTAAAAGAGCAGTTAGGTGGCATTATTCCAACTTAGATTTTGTAGTAGTTATTATATATTGGATTGATAATAAAAACATTTTTATTTTAGCTTTGACTTTGACTTTAAATTTAATCATGTTTTTACTACTACCCAGTTAACAATCTTGCTCTTGAATATACTTTAACCATATATATGCCATCAAAAAAGTGTAAGTACAATAAGTTTTGAAATGTATCCGTTTTTGATACATAACATGCTACCACCAAAACTTAGTAAAACAAGCACCTTATAACTGCTCCTGAATTTATGGGTTTTCTGGTTAGTTTTGGCAGCTTAGCTGCAGGTGGTCCCTTCTACAGTGGCTTGTCTCACATGTCTGGGTGTCGGTATGTGGGTGCTGGCTCTTGTCAGGGGAGGTAGATGTAACTGGTTATATGTCACTCATCATCTCACGGACTAGCTTGGGCTTCTTCACATGACTGTAGTAGAGTTCCTAACAGCAAGGAAGAGCAAGGATTGATGTGTAGGTACATTTCAAGGCTTTGTTTGCACTGTGTTGAGTAATACCCCATTGACCAAAGCAGGTCACTTAGCAACCCTGTATTCAAGGGTTTGAGAAACAGACTCCATTTATGGGAAGAATGACAAAATCACATTATAAAGGGGCATGTCTAGAAGCATGGGAGTGATACAATATGTGGCCATTTGTCTGTCTACCACCTTGATGTAGTTTTTATTTACTTTAGTTTTAATAAAAATAACGTATAGATAGATCTTCAAGTGTCCAAATAATTTTTTTAAATCTCTTTCAGTAAATATAAACTAACTCCAAGTGAGTAGAAAGCATTTAAGTCTTTTATTTTGAGATAACTGTAGATTGACATGCCATTGAAGAGATAATAAATATCCTAGATAGGCCTCTACCCATTTTCTCCCAGTAGTTACTTCCTGCAAAACCATCGTACAATATTACAGCCAGGCAATTGGCATTGATACAGTTCTTCAACCATGTTCAGTTGTTACCAGCTTTACAAGTACTCCTTTATACAGATATATTTAGTTCTGTGCAATTCTGTCACATGTGTAGACTCAGGAAACGACCACCACAGTCAAGATACACAGTTCCGGGCACCTGGGTGGCTCAGTGGGTTAAAGCCTCTGCCTTCGGCTCAGGTCATGATCTCAGGGTCCTGGGATTGAGGCCCGCATCGGGCTCCCTGCTCAGCGGGGAGCCTGCTTCCCCCTCTCTCTCTCTGCCTGCCTCTCTGCCTCCTTGTGATCTCTCTCCCTCTGTGAAATAAATAAATAAAATCTTTAATAAATAAATAAATAAATAAATAAAATTTANTCTCCCTCTGTGAAATAAATAAATAAAATCTTTTAAAAATAAATAAATAAATAAATAAAATTANATAAATAAATAAATAAAATTTAAAAAAGATACACAGTTCCATCATCTCAAAGAGCTGTCTTAGAGCCCTTTTGTGACACACCTGCTTGCCTTCCACTGCCTCCCCTTCTTAGTCCTGGATCCCTGGAAATCACTAAATTCATTTGCCATTTCTATACTTTTGTCGTTTCAAGAAATATATACAAATAGAATCATACAGTGTGTAACCTTTGGGAATTAACTTTTTTTCACTCAGCCTGATTAATTATCTGGAGATTTATCCAGTTGTTGCATGTATCAGTATGTTTGTGGCTTGTTTTTTGTTGTTTGTTTGTTTGTTTTTTAATTGACTGTAGTCCGTGGTTTGAATGTGCCATATAGTTTGTTTAACCATTCACCTGGTAAAAGACATCTGGGTTGTTAACCAGGTTGCGGCTATTATGAATAAAGGTACTATAAATATTTTTGTACAGAGTTTTGTATGAATACAAATTTCCATTTCCCCGGAGTAAATACCCTGGAGTAAAATTGTTTCATCATATGGTAGTTGCATGTTTATTTTTTTTTTTTATTTTCTTAATGTTTATTTATTTATAATGTCTACACCGGGGCGCCTGGGTGGCTCAGTGGGTTAAAGCCTCTGCCTTCGGCTCAGGTCATGATCTCAGGGTCCTGGGATCAAGGCCCACACTGGGCTCTTTGCTCAGCACGGAGCCTGCTTCCTCCTCTCTGCCTGCCTCTTTGCCTACTTGTGATCTCTCTCTCTGTGTCAAATAAATAAATAAAATCTTTAAAAAAAGAAATGTCTATACCCAACATGGGGCTCGAACTCACAACCCCGAGATCAAGATCACATGCTCTACCAAACTGAGCCAGCTGGGTGCCCTACATGTTTATTTTGGGTTTTTTGTGGGGTTTTTTGTTTTTTAAAGATTTTAATTATTTATTCATTTGAGAGAGAGAGAAAGAAAGAGCGCCTCATGAGCAGGGGGAGAGGGCAGAGGAAGAGAGAAAGGGAGAAGCAGTCTCCCTGCTAGGAGAGCGGGGAGGAGCCTGACACAGTGCCTCATCCCAGGGCCTTGAGATGACCTGAGCTGAAGTCAGACAATTAACCACCTGAGCCACCCAGCCCTCCCCTGCATGTTTAATTTTTTTTTTTCGAGTTTAATTTTTTTTTTAATTTTATTTTTATTCTTTGCCCAAGGGGTACAGGTCTGTGAATCATCAGGCTTACATCTTTCACAGCACTCACCAAAGCACAAACCCTCCCCCATGTCCACAACCCATCCACCCTATCCCTACCCTCCCACCCCCCCAGTAACCCTCAGTTTGTTTTGTGAGTTTAATTTTTTAAAGAAACTTCCAAACTGTTGTCTAGAATGGCTGTACCATTTTATATTCCTACCAGCAATGTGTTAACCATCTGGCTTCTCATTCTCACCAGCATTTGATGTTGTCACTATTTTTCTTTTAGATGTGTTTACATTCTGGTAGATGTGTATTGAGAGCTCATTGTGGTTTTAATCTGCATTTCTCCAATGGCTAGAGAGGTTGACCACGTTTTTCTTGTGTGTGCTTGCCATCTATATATCTTCAAAGAAATGTCTGTTCTTGTTTTTGCCCATTCTCTAATTGGGTTGTCTGGTTTTCTCACTGTAGAACTTTGAGAGGTTTTTTGTTTTGTTTTGTTTTGTTTTAATATATTCTAGAGACTAGACCTTTAGTAAATATTTGGTTTGCATTGGGGCACCTGGATGGCTCAGTTCATTAAGCATCCGACTCTTGATTGTGGCTCAGGTCATGATCTCAGGGTTGTGAGATTGAGCCCTGATTTGGGCTCTGTGCTGGGTATGGAACCAGCTTAAGATTCTCTCTCTCGGGCGCCTGGGTGGCTCAGTGGGTTAAAGCCTCTGCCTTCGGCTCAGGTCATGATCTCAGGGTCCTGGGATCGAGGCCCGCATCGGGCTCCCGGCTTGGCGGGGAGCCTGCTTCCTCCTCTCTCTCTCTCTCTGCCTACTTGTGATCTCTGTCTGTCAAATAAATAAAATCTTTAAAAAAAAAAAAAAAAGATTCTCTCTCTCTCCCTCTCCCTGCCCTTCCCTGGCTCTCTTTCTTTAAATAAAGAAAAAGGAAGAAAAAGAATATTTGGTTTGTAGATATTTTCTCCCAGTCTGTAGTTTGTCTTTCCACTCTCTTAACAGTCTTTCACAGAGCAAAAGTTTTTAATTTTGATGGGGTCCAGTTTTTCCTTTTATGGATGGTACTTTTAAAGATTATTTATTTATTTGACAGAGAGAGAGAGCGAGCCACCACTGAGCCACCCATGCGCCCTGGATGGTACTTTTAGTGTCAAGTTCTTTGCCAGCCCTTGAACCAGAAGATTTTCCTGGGTTTTTTTTTTTCTTTTTTATTCTTTAAGATTTTATTTTTAAGCATTCTCTACACTCAGCATGGGGCTTGAACTCACAACCCCAAAATCAAGAGTCCCATGCCCTACCAGCTGAGCCAGCCAAGTGCCACCCCCCCCGTGTTTTTGTCTGTAAGATTTGTAGTTTTACATTTAAATTCATGATCCATTTGGGGCTAATTTATATGAGGTATGAGGTTTAGGTTGAAGTTCTTTCTGTGTATATGTCAGTTGATATCCAGTTGCTCTGGCATGATTTGTCGAAAATACTATCCTTTCTTCATTGAATTGTCTTTGCACCTTTGTTTAAAAAAATTGGGCACATTTGGAATACCTGGGTGACTCAGTCAGTTTATCTGCCTTTGGCTCATGATCCCATAGTCCTGGGATCAAGCCCCACATTAGGCTCCCTGCTCAGTGGGGAGCCTGCCTCCCACACTCCTACTCCCCCTGCTGTGCTGTCTGTCAAATAAATTAATAAAATATTTTTTTAAAATTGGACACATTTGGGGTGCATGGCTCAGTGGGTTAAGCCTTTGCCTTCAGCTCAGGTCATGATCTCAGGGTCCTGGGATTGAGCCCTGCATCAGGCTCTCTGCTCAGCAGGGAGCCTGCTTCTGCCTCTCTGCCTACTTGTGATCTCTCTCTCTCTCTCTCTCTCTCTTTCTCTGTCAAATAAATAAATAAATAAATAAAATCTTAAAAAAAAATTGGACACATTTGTGTGGGTCTGTATTTACTCTGCTAGGGCTGCCATAACAAAATACCACAGACCGATGGTTTAAACAACAGATTAATTTTCTCATAGTTCTGGAGGCCGGAAGTCCAAGATCAAGGTGCCGACAGGCTTTGTTTTTCCTAAAGCCTCTCTTCTTGGTTTGCAGACGTTTGCCTTCTCGTTGTGGCTTCATGTGATCTTTTCTCTGTGAACTCTCCTTCTGTTTCTTCCTCTTTTTATAAGGATACCAGTCCATCCTATTGGATCAGGGCTCCATTGTTACTACTTCATTTAACCTTAAGTACGTCCTTAAAGGTCCCGTCTCTAAATATAGTCACACTGGGCATTAGGACGGCAACTTTGAGGAGACACGGTTCAGTCCATAACAGGGTCTATTTCTGGGCTCTCCCTTTCGTCCCATCAATCTGTGTGTGTGTCCCTCTGCCAATACCACACTTTTGATTATTGTAGCTATTTCAGTAAATCTTAGCATTATTGCTCCCATTTTATTCTTCTCTTTCAAGATTGTTATAATATTCTAGGACTTGTGCCTTTCCGTATAAATTTTAGGATAAATCTGTTGGCAAAACTTTACTGGGATATCAGAAGTACATTAAACATACAGATCAATTTGGAAAGAATATCTTAATATGTTGAGTCTTCCAATTTAAATGTAATTAGAAATGTAACTGATTTTTTGTGTTCTTATATCGTATAACCTTACTGAACTGACTAATTAGTTCTAGGAGGGGTTTTTTGGTAGATTCTTTGGAATTTTCTGTGTAGACAAACATGTCATCTACAAATAGGGATGGTTCTGTTTCTTCCTTTGCCATCTGTGTGCCTTTTCTTTCTCCCTCATTGCAGTGGCTAAAATTTTTAGTACTGTGTTGAGTAAAAGTGGTAAGAGCTGACTTCGTTGTCCTATTCAGGAATTTAAGGAAAAAGCCTTCAGTTATTCACCATGTAGTATGATATTAGCTATAGATTTTTTGTAGATGCTCTTTATGAAGTTGAAGTAGTTTTTATTTTTTTGTAACCTGGTGAGAATTTTTATCAGAAATGGGTGTTGTGGGGTGCCTCGGTTTCTCAGTCAGTTAAGTGTGTGCTTTTAACTCAGGTCATGATCCCAGGGTCCTGGGATTGGGCCCCAATTCAGGGCTCCCTGTTCAGCGGGGAATCTGCTTCTCCTTCTCCCTCTGCCCCTCTCCCTTGTGCATTCTCTCTCTCTCTCTCTCAAATAAATCAATAAAATCTTTTAAAAAATGGGTCTTGTATCATAGACTTTTCTTCTTCAACCTGTTGATATGATGGATTACATTGATTTTCAATTGTTGTACCAGCCCTGCATACCTGGTGTAAGTCCCATTTGATCTTGGTATATAAATCTTTTTATACATTGTTGGATTTGTTTGCTAATTTTGTTTAAAGTTTTTGCCTCTAAGTTCATGAGAGATAATGGGTCGTAGTTCTCTCTCTCTCTCTCTCTCTCTCTCTCTCTCTTTATTTGTGTTGTGGTTGTGTCTTTGTCTGGTTTGGTAACAGGTAATTCTAGCCTTATAAAATGAGTTAGGAGTGTTCTTTCTTTTAGTTTCTGGATGAGATTGTGTGAAGCTGGTGCTACTTTTCTTTCAGTGTTAAATAAAATTCTCAAGTGAAACCATCTGGGCTGAAGGATTTCTTTTTTGAGATCCTTTAAACTACAAATTCCTTTTCTTTAATAGTTATGAGACAATTCATCTATTTTATTTTGATTTGAATTTTGGTCCTTTAGTGGTTTTTTTTTTAAGTTGTCTGTTTTTTTTCTTTCAAGTTATTGAATATTTTAGTGTATAGTTGTTTGTGGTTTTCCCTTATTATGCCACTAATGGTTTCAGGATTTATAATGATAACCCCCTTCTCATTCCTGTTTCGGTCCTCTCCTTTTTTCTTTATCAGACTTAATAGAGATTTATCAATTTAACTGATTTTTTTTAAGAACTAGTATTGGTTTTGTTGATTTTTCTGTATTTTTCTATTCTCAATTTTATTGATGTTGGATATTGTCTTTATTATTTCCTTCCTTTGTTTGCTTTAGAATTATTTTGTCTTTTGCTAGGTCCTTGAGATGGGAACTTAGGTTATTGATTTGAGACTTTTCCCTTATGTATTCATATATTGCTGTATGTATCCCTGCTAGCACTGCTTTAACCATGTCCCACAAATTTTGATTTGTTGTGTTTTCATTTTCATTCAATTCTGAGTGTTTTTTAAGTATATTGTTTAATTTTTTTACTGTTTCCTATTGTCTTTCTGTTACTGATTTCTAGTTGGATTCCATTATGATTTGAGAATGTACGGTGTATTACTCCAGTTATTTTAAGTGTGTTGCAGTTTGTGACCCAGGATGTGGTCCAGCTAGGTGAATGCTCCATGAATGCCTGAAAAGAGTTTGTACTCTGAGTTTGGTGGAGTGTTCTGTAGACGTCAGTTTGATAATGTTTGTTTATGTTGTTCAGTTCTTCTTTATCTTGGCTAATTTTCTACTTGGTAGTTCTTGAAATTGCTGAGAATGGGCTGTTGAAATCCCTATATAATTGTGGGTTTTCTATTTCTCCTTTATTTCTATCATTTTTTTCTTTCATGTAGAAACCCTGTTGTTTGGTGCATAGGTAGTTCAGATCACTGTGTCTTCTTGATGGATTGACCTTTTTATTATGTAATGTTTTTCTTTCTCCCTAGTAAATTTTTTTTGCTCTGAAGTCTGTTTTGTCTGATAATCATATAACCACTCATGCTTGCTTTTTTTAAAATTAATGTTAACAAGATGTATTTTTCTCCATCCTTTTATTTTCAACCTTCCTATTTTGTGTTTGAAGTGAGTTTCATATAGAAAGCATATCGTTGGTTGCATGTTTTTATATTCACTCTCCAATCTCTGTCTTTTGATTGGTGTATTTAGACCACTTTTGAAGTAATTATTGATTTGTTAGGACTTAAGTCTCCTATTTTATTACTTGTTTTCTATTCATTTTCTCCATTTCTCATTCCATTTGGGGGCGGGGAGGATGCTTCCTGTGGGCTGCTTGAACATGTTTTAAGATTCTATTTTGTTTTACTTACATAATTTTTTAGTGCAATTAGTATAGTTTTCTTAGTGGTTGCTTTAGAATTGATGTTTTCATTAGCAGTAGCTGCTGCTACACTTTGAACATTTATAATGTGCTGAGCATTGTAAGAGTTTTATAAGCTTTATGTCTATGTAATCTTTACAGAAACCCCATGAAGAAGGTTCTATATTAATCCTCATTTTATACCTGAAAACTGACGCTCAGGGAATTTAATTCATTTGCCCAGGCACACAGTTGTTAAATTGGTGGGCAAACCTTGGTCTAACTCCAAAGTTGATGGCTTTAACTCTAATAGTCATTAATGTTAATTTTATAATAGAGGTTTTACATCAAAATTGTAAAATATTTTATCTCATTTCCTAGGTTTTGATGATGATGGTTCAGAATTTTATGAACATGTATTTCTGGATAAACACCTGAAAGATTTTCCAAAACAAGGACCAATTCGCCATTTCATGGAGCTTGTGACGTGTGGCCTTTCCAAAAACCCATATCTGAGTGTTAAACAGAAGATTGAACACATAGAGTGGTTTAGAAAATATTTTAATGAAAAACAAGACATTCTAAAAGAAAGTGGCATACAGCTTAATTGAAAACCATGGAAATTTTTATTTCAAGCTGTTGGTGATGGATATTAAAACTAAATAAAATAATTTTACTAGTTTTCCTATATTGTATTAACTATTACATCTGATTTGAATGGTATAAATGTTAAAATGCTCAAAAGTATATAATGGTAACCGAAGAATATTCTTGCATGGAGAAAAGTCAATATTCATAGATTCAACTAGTAATTCTTTTTTTTTTAAAGATTTTATTTTTATTTATTTATTTGACAGAGAGACAGCAAGAGAGGGAACACGAGTAGGGGGAGTGGGAGAGGGAGAAGCAGGGAGCCCAATGTGGGGCTCAATCCCAGGACTCTGAGATCCTGACCTGAACCAAAAGCAGATGCTTAATGACTGAGCCACCTAGGCCCCCATCACTAGTAATTCTTAGCAAGAAGAATATCTTAGAATTAGTAAAAGTTAAAGACAACTTCTTTTTCTTTTCAGTGATTATACTCCTTTGAAATATAATTATTAGCCTCATATCTGATGTAATCAGAGTGCTCTAACAGTTGAGATGGTTTATATACAGGTTTATATGCACTGACTGTATATTTACATATACATATTTTTTATTTATATATCTTTATATATTTCACCCTAAATTTACTACTGTTTTCTAAGTCTAGGTCATGAATGAGAAATAACCTTGTAGAAATAAGTGGCTTATTCTAACCCCTCTAGTCCTTTAGGTCTTCATGCCAAAGTTAGAACTATTTATTTTCTTTTTTTTTTTTTAAGATTTTATTTATTTATTTGACAAAGAAAGAGAGGTTACAAGTAGGCAGAGAGGCAGGCAGAGAGAGGAGGAAGCAGGCGTCCTGCTGAGCAGAGAGCCTGATGCGGGGCTCGATCCCAGGACCCTGAGATCATGACCTGAGCTGAAGGCAGAGGCTTTAACCCACTGAGCCACCCAGGCGCCCCAGAACTATTTATTTTCTATTGTGCTTAGCAGTGTGACTTGAATTCATACAACTCAGAAGAAAGAAGGTTCTAAAAAACTCAAAACAAGAATTTAGTTTACAGTGGCCGTAGGCCCCTGGCATAAGCAAATGGAAATCATATGAAGGAGCCCATCATCAATTCAGAATTCAAATTACAAAACACATAAGGAAATAAAACTATGATTGGACACGAGCAGAAGCAGACTTGTAAAGTCTTTAAATATTGGGCTTGGGGCACCTGGGTGGCTTGGTCGGTTAAGTGTCCAACTCTTGATTTCAGCTCAGGTCATGATCTCAGGGTTGTGAGATCAAGCCCTGTGCCTGGCTCTGCCCTGAGTGTGGAACTTGTTTAAGATTCCATCTCTCTCATATAAATAAATATTGGGCTTAATCATATACTATGAACTATATGTAAGAGTAAAATATAGAGCAGGAGACAATAAAAGTGACTAGATTTTGAGGAAAAAGGAGTAAAACAACAGATTAGACACAAAAGTAGATCTAAAGAAATCCATATGGGGGCACCTGGGTGGCTCAGTAAATTAAGCATCCAATTTTTTTTTTTAAGATTTTATTTATTTGACACAGACCGAGAGAGAGATTACAAGTAGGCAGAGAGGCAGGCAGAGAGATGAGGAAGCAGGCTCCCCACTGAGCAGGGAGCCCGATGCAGGCCTCGATCCCAGGACACTGAGATCATGACCTGAGCCGAAGGCAGAGGCTTTAACCCACTGAGCCACCCAGGCACCCTAAGCATCCAATTCTTAATCTCAGCTCAGGGTCGAGAGTGTTGAACCTACTTTAAAAAAATGCCTTGTGTGAAGCCTACTTAAAGAAAAATCCATATGTAGTGCAGAGAAGAAGAGAGAAAAGGAATATGAAAGAGAGATAAAGACTGATACAAGAAGGTAACACTTGTTAGGGCACCTGGCTGGCTCAGTTTGTAGAGCATGTGACTCCTGATCTTAGTCATGAGTTCAAGTCCCCTGTTGGGCATAGAGAACTACTTAAAAAAAAATTTTTTTTTTAAAAATGAAGGTAACATTTGTGCAATCAGATTTCCAGGAGAGAAAAGAAGAAATGGGTCAGAAGCTATATGGATGCTTAATGGGTGAGGATTTTTTATGGTTTATGAAATACATTAATNAGCCCGATGTGGGCCTCGATCCCAGGACCCTGAGATCATGACCTGAGCCGAAGGCAGAGGCTTTAAACCGCTGAGCCACCCAGGCGCCCCATAGAGAACTACTTAAAAAAAAATTTTTTTTTTTAAAATGAAGGTAACATTTGTGCAATCAGATTTCCAGGAGAGAAAAGAAGAAATGGGTCAGAAGCTATATGGATGCTTAATGGGTGAGGATTTTTTATGGTTTATGAAATACATTAATTCACAGACAGTAATCTCTTGGTCATATATAGAAACTGCATCCAACAACAACAAAATACATTCTTTACTAGTACATGGGGACACCTAAACTTTTTTGAGTATTTAGTTCACTTATTTTTAGCACAGTTACTGATATATTTGGATTTATTTTTACTAGCTTTTTTTGTGTATCCTTTGTATGCTTTGTTGCTTTCATTTTGGATATTTTTTCTCATACTAGTGGAAGAGGAGGATAAAACATAAAATATCTTAAAAATAAGGGTTAAGGGGTGCCTGGGTGACTCAGTGGGTTAAGCATCTGCCCTCAGCTCAGATCATGATCTAAGGGTCCTGGAATGGAGTCCCACATGGAGCTTCCCGCTCAGCAGGGAGCCTGCTTCTCCTTCCTCTGCCCCTCCTGCCCGCAGTTGTGCTCTCTCTCTCTCTCTCTCTAATAAATAAAATCTTTAAAAAAAAAAAAAAAGGGTTAGGGCACCTGGGGNTAAAAAAAAAAAAAAAAAGGGTTAGGGCACCTGGGTGGCTCAGTTGTCAAGCGTCTGCTTTAGGCTCAGGTCATGATCCCAGGGTCCTGGCATCGAGCCCCACACTGGGCTCTGGGCTCTGCGAAAAGCCTGCTTTTCCCTCTCCCACGCCCCCTGCCGGTGTTCCCTCTCTCGCTGTGTCTCTGTCAAATAAATAAATAAAATCTTAAAAAAAAAAATGAGGGTTAAATACATTTGTCAGATAAAAGTAGTTGGCTAGCATCAGACCATAACAATCCTAAAGATGTGTTTTAAATGAAAAGGACATATCCCACATTTTAGGTATTAAATATAAGAAGAAATAGCAAAGTGGTAAATATGTAAGTTAATTATAAAATAATAAATGTCTTATGGGAGTGATTAAAATATATGACAATGATAGGATATGTGAAGATGAATTTTTTTATTTGAGAGAGCGAGCACAAGCAGGGGAGAGGGGCAGAGGCACGGCGAGAAGCGCTAAGCAGGGAGCCCAAAGCGACACTCAGTCCCAGGCAGGACCCTGGGATCGTGACCTGGGCAGACTCTCAACCAACTGAGCCACCCAGGCACCCCGAATTTTATTTACTTTTAAAGATTTTATTTATTTGAGAGATCATGAGCAGGGGGAAGGGTAGAGTGAGAAGCAGACTCCCTGCTGAGCAGGGACTGGACATGGGGCTCCATCCCAGACCCTGGGATCCTGACTTGAACTGAAGACAGACACTTAACCAACTGAGCGACCCAGGCGCCCAGGGTGAGTTTTTTAAAACAGCAAGTGATAATGCTGTTTGGCAGAGACACAGCTAAAACAAGAATACCAGAAGTTTGGAAGTAAAGGGAAAAAACGGACAAGTGTTAATCCGGTTGTGGCTATATTCACATCAGAAAAAATAGTCTGGGGCGCCTGGGTGGCTCAGTAGGTTAAAGCCTCTGCTTTCGGCTCAGGTCATGATCTCAGCGTCCTGGGATCGAGGCCCGCATCGGGCTCTCTGCTCAGCGGGGAGCCTGCTTCCTCCTCTCTCTCTGCCTGCCTCTCTGCCTACTTGTAATCTCTCTCTCTGTGTCAAATAAATAAAATCTTAAAAAAAAAAAAAAAAGAAAAAAAAGAAAAAATAGTCTGACAGACATTGCTAGAGTAAAAATGATAAAAATAACTTAAATAAATCAGATCTCTAGTTTAAAGATCTTCCCAGAAAGGGGCACCTGACTGACTCAGTTGGTAAATTGATCTCAGGGTCGTGACTTCCAGCCCCACGTTGGGCATAGAGGTAACTTAAAAGAAAAAAAATCTTCCCAGAAAGAAAACAACAACTTCAGATTATTTCTCAGGAGAAGCCTTCAGAAGGAAAGTGACTCTTATACAAATTATTCTAAAGCACAGAAAAAGAGCAAACAAACCCCAAATTAATTTCAAGATACTAGAATTAACAAAGGTTAATTGTAATCATGATGGCACATTTGAAAAATCCAAAAAATATAGCAAACTAAATCCAGCAATGATTAGGAAAGAAACTGTAGTCAAATTGAGTTTGTTCCTGGAGCGCAAGGGAGGTTTAACAATGGAAAAAAAAAATAGTAAAGAATGCAGGGGCGCCTGGGTGGCTGAGCTGGTTAAACTTCTGACTCTTGGTTTTGGCTCAGGTTATGAGATGGGCACTGTGCTCAGCATGAGTCTGCTTGGTATTCTCCCCCTCTCCCCCCTCCCCTGTGCCCCTCCCCTCACTCATTCATGCACATACGCGCGCTCTCTCTCTCTCACTCTCTCTCAAATAAATGAATAAAATCTTAAAAAAAAAAATCAGGGGCGCCCGGGTGGCTCAGTTGGTTAAGTGTCTGCCTTCAGCTCAGGTCATGATCCTGGGGTCCTGGGACGGAGCCCTGCATCAGGCTCCTTATTCAGTGGGGAGCCTGCTCCTCCCTCTCCCTCTGCCTGCTGCTCCCCCTGCCTGTGCTCTCTCTCCATGTCAAACAAATAAATAAAATATATTTTTTTAAAAATTTAGAACAAAAATATCTTTACAGCTCTGGCATAGCATAAACAAGCATTTAAAATATCAAAAAGCACAATCTCTAAGGAAAAGATAAACTTGACTGTTAAAATTTAGAAATTTTAATTTAAAAAGTTAAATTAAAATTTAATTTAAAAAGGCAGCACCAAGAGTGCAAAGATAAGCCTCAAACATGAAGATAAATGCTCTACATATAATCACCAAATGATTTGTATATAGCATATATAAAGAACTCCTAAAAATCAAATAGAGGGAAATAAACCAACTGAAAGAATATAGTCAAAAGGCAAACACAGGCATTTCATGTCATAGGAGAAAACATATAAATAGCTAACAAATACATGAAAGAATGTTCAGAGAAATGCAAATTTAACCATTTAAACCATATCGTGATAACATTTGTATACTCATTCGATGGGTAAAAAATTAAAAGGCAATATCATTTATACACTGTTGGTGGGAGTGTAAATTGGCAACCACTTTTGGAATTACATAATTATATATTTATAATACATGATATATAAATATATAACAATTATACATGTAACATTTATACGTTTATACAGGTGTAAATGTATATATAAATATGTAATATAAATACATATAATTTTGTGTATATAAATATTTTTTACATATATAATTACAGAATCTTATAAACAATCAATCCTGCCCCTGGAGTATACGCCCAAAGAAACCCTTGCAGGTATGTGCTGAGAGGCGTGTATAAAACTGTTTGAAGCAGAGACGCCTGGCTGGCTCCAACAGTGTGCAACTCTTGATCTGGAGGTCATTGAGTTCAAGCCCCACATTAGGCATAGAACTTATTTTAAAAAAAAAATGTGAAAAATAAAAACTGTTAAAAGTAATAAAAATTTAAAAAAGCAATAAAAATCAGGGGAGAAAGTGCCCATCACCCAGAGAACTGATAAACTCTGGCTTCTTTATGCCGTGCAACACTATACCCAAGTGAAAATCATTAAAACAGAGCTAAACACATCAACACAGATTATTTCTTTTTTAAAAAGATTTTATTTATTCATGAGAGACAGAGAGAGAGAGAGAGAGGCAGAGGGAGAAGCAGGCACCCGCAGAGCAGGGAACCCAAAGTGGGACTCCATTCCAGGACCCTGCGATCATGACCCAAGCCAAAGGCAGACTCTTAACGTCTGAGCCACACAGATGCCCAACACAGATGATTTCAGAAACAATGTTGCGTGAAAAATAAGTTGCAGAAGAACGCATGTAATATAGTACCATGTCCAATTTTTATAGTACCTAAATTCAAAAGCCGAATTTTGAATATATTGCCTTGCGCTATAAATTAGATGAAACTAAAAGAAAAACATGGGAATGATGAACACGACACTGTATTTCAAGAGAAATGGCCATGTGGTTGAAGAGGGACACAGGGAGCTTCAATAATACTAACATTGCCTTAAGTTGGAGGGTAGGTTCACAGGTGGTCACTTTATTATCATGCTTAAAATTATTTACATTGTTTATATTTACATCATATTACAGATATTCTTTTGTATGTAACAACATTTCATAATATTTTAAGGAATGAATGGAAATGGATAAATAACTGGAAGACAGGCAGAGCTTAGCCATAGTTTTGACAGAGAGATGCTATGTCCTCAGCTGAGACCATGATGTTAAAAACATCCTTTATCTGGCCATTTACAGACTTGATTTTAAAGAATGTATTTATTATCCTTAGATTCTTCGTTCTAAAGAATGTGTTATCTTTAGATTCTTGCCTTGTTACCATTCTTAAAATTGATCCAAAATTCCTTGGAGTAATCAGCTTTAAGTTATGCAAATAATGACAACAAATCTTCTTAATCCCAAAGTTGCTTTAAAATCCATGCATTTATACATGTATGCAAATTGACTATTAAATTAGGAAGATTTCATTCTAAGTAACAGAGTCATAAGGGGCTGAAGCTAACCTGCTTTCTAAAATATATTAATTCAAGGACTAAGCAAGTTCTGAAAAGTAAATAATTTACTGTGTCTCTTAATACCTCCTTGAACCAGAATATTGGTAATGGTGGCAGAGAAGGGGAAGTAGCTTATATTAGGAAAAGCAAACAGCTGCTGGAATATGCTTGTGATTTAGAGCCTCTTAAACAAATCCTGTTTGCTGCAGAAGAATGGAAGGAATGTTTTCCAAGATCTCAGTAGCATCTTTATGGAGAATGAAATACGGGTGCTCCTGTTGAATGTAGTACAGAACATGAAAACACTTAGTCATGGGCTCTGGCACAGTACCCCTAAAAGGGAGAGAGTGGGTTACCTTTATCAATATTTTTTTTTGAGAGAGAGAGAGAGAGAGCGTGAGCGGGAACCAGGTGGGGTGGGGGTGGGGGAACAGAGAAGGAGACAGAATCTTAAGCCGGCTCCACACCCAGTGCAGAGTCCAACGTCGGGCTTGATCTCACTACACTGAGATCATGACCTGAGCCAAAACCAAGAGCTACTCCCTTAACCAATGGCGCCCCCCCCCTCCACCGGCGCCCTACCTTTACCAATTTTGATTGTGACAAACAATGTACCCGTCTTGCTTTCAGATGGAAAGCAACAGCTGGTCTGAAACAGTTAACTTTGGCTGCCGTACTATTTACTGAACAGTTCAGAGGGCAAGGAAGCAAACAGAAAGGCTCTGATGGTTTCTTGGCTTGGCCAGCTCCTGAATCATTGACAATTCTGCAATGCCCTTTCTGTATTCTTCTCTCCTTTCTTCAGTTTTCTTTTCTGCTTTGGAGTCAGAAGCTTCGGTTCAAATCCCTGCTGTGTCAGTAGGAGCTGTGATCCTGAGAACGGGGCTCAGTCTCTTAGCCTGTTTCCTCCTTTGTGAAGGGTGCTTAGAATTCTTTTCTTTTGGGACCTGCAGGGGTTAGAACCGAATGAGGCAATGTACATCACAGTGACTGGCACATTCTATGTACTTAAAAAATAATGTGCTTTTTTCTTTCTCTATACTCCTCCCCATGCCACCAGTATCAGAAGGGACACTCCAGGAGTCATTTTTTTCATTAGCTAACATTTATTTGGAAATGGCAGCTTGCTCCTTTTACTGTTTTCAGATCCAGTTACCATTACTTTCCATCACTGAAATAGAATACTTGATTTTATTTATGATGTCCTCATCCTCCAAGATCCATAAACAGTCTCATTGCCATCATCATCACTCTGTAGTGAACCCTTGCTTTCGCAGGTGGACATGGGTCCAGGCAGGTTTTGGCTTAGAAGGGCCTCCTCTGGAAAGGGGAACCCTCCTACACTGTTGGTGGGAATGCAGGCTGGTACAGCCACTCTGGAAAACAGTGTGGAGGTTCCTCAAGAAGGGAAGAATAGACGACGGTATGGCCCACCAAATGCACTACTGGGTATTTACCCCAAAGATACAAATGTAGTGATCCGAAGGGGCACGTGCACCCCAATGTTTATAGCAGCAATGTGCACAATAGCCAAACTATGGAAAAGCCCAGATGTCCATTGACAGATGACTGGATAAAGAAGATGTGGTATAGGGGCACCTGGGTGGCTCAGTGGGTTAAGCCTCTGCCTTTGGCTCAGGCTATGATCTCAGGGTCCTGGGATCAAGCCCCACATTGGGCTCTCTGCTCAGCAGGGAGCCTGCTTCCCCCTCTCCCTCTGCCTGCCTCTCTGCCTACTTGTGATCTTTCTCTGTCAAATAAATAAATAAAATATTAAAAAAAAAAGAACATGTGGTGTATCTATATATGA
The DNA here is from genome assembly GCA_002007465.1 of Ailurus styani. Taxonomy (NCBI): domain Eukaryota; kingdom Metazoa; phylum Chordata; class Mammalia; order Carnivora; family Ailuridae; genus Ailurus; species Ailurus styani. The sequence continues at coordinate 1,779,163 of LNAC01000143.1, read as the reverse complement.
TAGAATATTATGCAGCCATCAAAAAATGAAATCTTATCATTTGCAATGATGTNACTTGTGATCTTTCTCTCTGTGTCAAATAAATAAATAAAATCTTTAAAAAAAAAAAATGAAATCTTATCATTTGCAATGATGTAAATGGAGCTAGAGGGTATTATGCTAAGTGAAATAAGTCAATCAGAGAAAGACAATTATCATATGATCTCACTCATATGTGGAATTTGAGAAACAAGGCAGAGGGGTCATGGGGAAGAGAGGAAAAAATGAAACAAGAAGAAACCAGGAAGGAGACAAACCATAAGAGACTCCATATTAGGAAACAAACTGAGGGTTGCTGGGGGTTGGGGGGTTAGGGATAGGGTGGCTGGGTTATGGACATTGGGGAGGGTACGTGCTATGGTGAGTGCTGTGAATTGTGTAAGACTGATGAGTCACAGGCCTGTACCCCTGAAACAAATAATACTTTATATATTAATTAAAAAAAAAAAGGGGGGATGCCTGGGCGGCTCAGCCATTAAGCATCTGCCTTCGGCTCAGGTCATGATCCCAGGGTTCTGGGATCAAGTACTGCATCTGGCTCCCTGCTTAGTGGGGAGCCTGCTTCTCCCTCTGCTTGCTGCTCCCCTTGCTTGTGTTCGCTTTCTCTCACAAATGAATAAATAAGATCTTTAAAAAGGGGGGGCGGCCTCCTCTCTGGGGGCTGGGAGCTCAGGCCTGTACCCAAAAGCTCTAGGCTCACGCCTAGTGAGAAGGGGCCTGGGTCTGTCCAGATGGGCAGATGCCCTTTACGTGAACGTCTTTTCCTGTGGTCTGCCACGGCATCTCTTCAGGCGCCCCAAGGACTCGGAATAGAAGTAGATCTGCCCGTATCAGCCAATGATAATGGCTAAGTCTTGTGTGCCCCTTCCCTAGCATGTGAAGTGTTTCACAGTCACCACTCTTTCGCTGTTAAGCATTTACTGAGCTCTGCATGTGCAGAGCCTCCGCAAGCCTCCAGACATAAACACACCGGCCAGGCCCTCCCTGGCCTTGACGTGTCATCTTAAAAGTCACTTGCCAAGAAAGCCTTCTCTCCCTGCTTCGTTAAGTAGTTTCTCCATGCTTGCTGTCCAAACAGTGCCCTGTTACTTCCTTTCCAACATTCCCTATCCTGATCTCCTGAAGGGGAGAGGCTGTGTCCCTTTCTGTTGCCTTGGGAGAGCCTGTGCTCCAGACCTAGCATATAGCTAGGTCCCAGAGAGGCGCTTAATAATGCCGTTGTTGGAGGAGAGGAATGGACGAATGACATGTGCTCGCAGAAGAGAGAAAAGGGTTCTGTTGCCGTGCGGTGTGATGGATGCCAAGGCCAGGAAATGGGTTGAGGATGTAAAAGACAAGCATTTAATCAGACTGCCTACTGGCTGAGATGTTTTTCCTGCAGGCAGAGAGCTGTCTCAGGCCAGCACTGTCTGTGAGTATTTGCTGGGTGGATCTGCCAAAATCTGGGGTGCAGAATTTGGAGGGCTCTCTACTCACAGGTAGAGAGGCTGCATGATCCAAAATCAGCTTTGTCCATAACAAACGTAATAGTCTGGTCTCCATGTGCCATACTTTTCTTTTTAAATTGTATTTATTTATTTATTTATGTATTTATTTATTGAGAAAGAGAGAGTGAGCAAGGGGAGGGGCAAAGGAGAAGGAGAGAATCTCAAGCAGACTCCCCGCTGAGCACGGAGCCCAATGAGGGGCTCAATCCCACAACCCTGAGGTCATGACCTGAGCAGAAAACAAGAGTCAGATGCTTAACTGACTGAGCCACCCAGGCACCCCTCCATATGCCATACTTTTTATTGTTTACCTCATGAATGGTTCAGACCTAGGAAAGGGAAGAAGCACACTATTCTACTTTTAAAACGAAGTATCCAATTCTGGTAGCTCTTCTTTTTTTTTTTTTTCTTTTTTTAGCTTTTATTTATTTATTTGACAGAGAGTGAGAGAACACAAGCAGGGGAAACAGCAGATGAAGAAGGGGAGGGAGAAGCAGACTCCCCACTGAGTGGGGACCCCAATGAAGAACTTGATCCCAGATCCTGGGATTATGACCTGAGCTGAAGGCAGAGGCTTAACCAACTGAGCCACCTAGGTGGCCCTTGTCTGCTCTTCTTATCACTTAAAAAAATATCAGTTTGATATTTTTTTTCTCTCTTGGAAGAGGAAACAAAGAGGTGAATGGCTTACATTGTCTACTCACAAAATTAGAAATCCCAGTCTTTGTGGTTGCCACAAAATGGTAAACGGCCAAAAATAAAGTAGAAATTCTTTCAAAATTCTCTTCCTGGGATTAATGTGATGAAATGTAACAAGTCTGAAAATCAAGATATAAAATGCTGCAGAATGTAAAATATGAGAGTCACGGTAGTCAAAGGGTGGACACAATCCAAATGTTTGTCAACAGATGACTGGATAAACAAAAGCTAATAGATACCCACAGTGGAGTAGTATTTAGTGGTAAGAAGGAATGACGTTCTGACGCAGGCTCCAGCAGGGACGAACCCTGTGGGTCTTATGCTCAGTGGAGTGAGCCAGACACAAGCGGTCCCATATTGCATGATTCCACTTAACATGGTGTACCTGGAACAGTGAATGAATCCTGGGTGTCAGGGGCGGCAGCGGGGAGGGAATACAGAGTTATTATGTAATGAATAAGCAGTTTTTGTTTGGAAGATAAACAACATTCTGGGGACAGATAATGGTGATAGCTGCATGAATGTACTTAATACCACTGAGCTAGGCACTTACAATAGTTAAGTGTTAGATCTTATGTAAATATTACTACAATTAAAAATTTTTATGATAGGGCGCCTGGGTGGCTCAATCATTAAGTGTCTGCCTTCGGCTCAGGTCATGATCCCTGAGTCCTGGGATCGAGCCCTGCATCCGGCTGCCCGCTCAGTGGGGAGCCTGTTTCTCCCTCTCCAGTTTCCCCTGCTTGTGTTCCCTCTCTTGCTGACTCTCTCCGTCAAATAAATAAATAAAATCTTAAAAAAATATTTTATGATAAAATACAGACAGACATATAATAAAGATACTCTAGGGACCCCTGGCTGGCTCAGTCGGTAAAGCCTGTGACTTTTGACCTCAGAGTTGTGAGTTTGAGCCCCATGTTGGGTGTTGAGATTACTTAAAAATATAATCTTTGAGGAGTGTCTGGGTGGCTCAGTCGTTAAGCATCTGCCTTCAGCTCAGGTCATGATCCCTGCTTCCTGAGATCAAGCCCCACATCAGGCTCCCTGCTCAGCGAGAAGCCTGCTTCTCCCTCTCCCACTGCCCCTGCTTGTGTTCCCTCCCTTGCTGTGTCTCTCTCTGTCAAATAAATAAATTAAATCTTTTAAAAAATAAGTAAAAATAAAAACAAAATTAAAAATTAAAATAAAGCCTTTGAAAAATTTTAAAAATAAAATAAAATCTTTGAAAACAGACCAACAAAAGATACTGCAACCATTTGAAAGAGGACTGCTCTGTTCTCAACCCACAGAGGACCACATGGTAACGTCCCAGAAGAGAGCACACGTTCGCTAGGGGTCCAGGAAGGGGGAAGGGGTGGAGTCTGGTGGCTGAGGGCAGCCGAGGGAAATGCTCTGTTCATTCTAGTCTCCGCGTGATTACCTCCGTCTGTATCATGGTTAGTGCTGTCCTGACCACCGCTGACAGGGGCCTTCTCAGCGGACGGGCCTAGGGCTCTGTGCCTCCCATTTATTATTTCACTGCAGTTTTGGAACATCTTCTGAGGTATTATTCCCATCTATAGGAATTTAATAAATTTCCGAAGGTTGTTAATCAGTGATGCAGCTGAGATTTAAACCCTCGATCGCAACTCCAAAAACCAAGTTAGGGTTCCAGTACCCCTGCCTAGTAGATTTTAGGAATAGTTACATAGATCCTCTGGAGTAAAGGCATTAGGAATTTCTTCATTAGGGTTTAGTGAAATGCACCAATGGGACGACAGCAAACACAGGAACTTTGGAGTGGTAGTTAATGTTTAGATGAAAAATCATTAAAGAGTTTAAGGAGTGGAATAACAATGCAATCAAAGAGTTCCTGGAGGCTAATATGGTAGGGCTATTGGAGAATGATTGAGGGGGGGAAATATTAAAGCCAGAAAGCTCACTGGAGCAAACGCCACTGAGGCCACAATGAAAAAAGAATTTTTTAAATGGGATGGTGAGTAAGAAACAGCAACTGGAAGGGAAAGTGTTTTCCAGGATTGTTACGGGCATGAGGAAAATTGTTCTTTTAGATTCTAGGTCAGCTTGTAATAATCCAGAGATTGGTGACTTGGGCCACTGATCGCTCTGACTTGGAGTATGTCTCTGTCCCCTATCCCATCCCCCGGAAGGGTCAGAGAAAGAAAATAAAAAGATGGAGCTGGGGTGCCACACTTCTGGCTGCTGAAAATGCTTGCGTGCAAGAGACCCTGAAATGTCCTAAAACGAACTTTCTGATTTAGGTGGCTTGAGTTTCACCACGTGAAAGTAGCTCATGGCTAGGCATTACAGTGTAAAATCAAGAGATTTCAATGAGATTAGGATCTTTAAAAAATCTTTATTAAATGTTCTGAGCTGTTAAAAATTAAGACTCCGAATTAGCTGCCCCACAAATAGACTTTGGTTAATGCGTGGATGTACTGAGCCACAAACTGGCGTTTACAGTCTTTGGGGACTTCGACACCCGAAGAGGTTGGCCTCACGTGGAGGTCGGGGCCGTGCCGAGTTGGGGATCAGGAGGTGTGAAGCCTGGGATTCCCCGACCAAGACAGACAAGTCCCTTTTCGAGTTCTCTCATTGTAGAGGTGTGGAAAATTAAGGCCCGGAGAAAGTAACTTGCCCGTGATTCTACAGTTCATTCATTGCAGAGCTGAGACACGAACCTCAGATCCCAGATTAGGGACCCTTCTGCTGGGTCGTAGTTCTCTTTTACATAAGTCAGTATTTAAGCTGGTAAGAATTAGTTTCTGAATGACTGATGGGGAACTCAATAAATAAACTCATAGTTGAAAGAAGAGAAATATAATGCAAATTTTTATTTTATTTTATTTATTTGACAGAGAGAGAGAGACAGAGCACAAGCAGGGGGAGCTGCAGGCAGAGGGAGAGGGGGATGTGGGGCTCGGACCCAGGACCCTGGGATCATGACCTGAGCCAAAGACAGGTGCTTAACCGACTGAGCCACCCAGGTGCCCCTAATGCAAATTATTTTTAAAACATTACAACGTTTTGTGAAAGCACATGGTTTAGATGAAGAGCAGTCCAGTATTAGGGGAAATTCTGAATAATATTCAAATCCTCTGCATAGCCATAATCAGAAGGGTGTGTTTTTAAGCGTGTGCTATGGAAATCACTCTTCAGATGAATCTTATTCTTATTTTTAATCAATATTTTTATTTTTATTGGGGTACCTGGGTAGCTCAGTCAGTTAAGCATCCTGGGATCCAGCCCCACATTAGGTTCCTTGCTCAGTGGGGAGTCTTCTTATCCCTTTCCCTCTGCCCCTCTCCCATGCTCATTCGCTCCTAGGAGCACACATGTGTTTTCTCTCTCTCTCTTTTTTCTCTCACTCAAATTAGTGAATGAAATCTTAAAATCTGGGGCACTGGGGTGGCGCCCAACATCAGGCTCTGTTGTTAAGCGTCTACCTTCGGCTCAGGTCCTAGGGTCGAGCCCACATGGGCTCCCTGCTCGGCGGGAAGCCTGCCTCTCCCTCTCCCACTCCCCCTGCTTGTGTTCCCTCTCTCGCTGTGTCTCTCTCTGTCAAATAAATAAACAAAATCTTTAAAAAATAACCAAAACCAGAAAACAAATATCGAAAAGATTGATAATATCCAGTATTGTCAAGAGCCTGAGAAAGCAGGTCCTCCAGGGCACTCTCTTGAGAGCGCTGGTAGTATTGACTGAAATGATGAATGTGCATTTGCCTTAGCAGTGTCACTGCTAGAAATGGGTCTATCCAGAGATGGGAGTACAAGTGTAAAAAGGGGTGTGTGTGTGTGTGTGTGTGTGTGTGTGTGTGTGTGCATTGCTAGGATTGATGAAAAACTGAAGAGAATGTCCATCAGGAGAGGGCTGGTTAAGTACTTTGAACTACCATGCAGTGCAGCTGGAGAGAGCTGTGGAAGGCTTCCTAGAAGGCCGTGTAAGCTGTGAACTAAAGAATGCATGGGGGCGGGCGCCTGGGTGGCTCAGTGGGTTAAAGCCTCTGCCTTCGGCTCAGGTCATGATCTCAGGGTCCTGGGATCGAGGCCCGCAGCGGGCTCTCTGCTCATGCTCAGCAGGTGAGCCTGCTTCCTACTCTCTCTCTGCCTTGCCTCTCTGCCT
>LNAC01000143.1:1744799-1770209 GCA_002007465.1 Ailurus styani | reverse complement strand
GCGGAAAGCCTGCTTCTTCATCTCCCACTCCCCTGACTTGTGTTCCCTCTCTCACTGTCTCTCTCTCTGTCAAATAAGTAAATAAAATCTTAAAAAAAAATAAACTGTTTATGTTATTGGTAAGGCTTTTGGTCCGCAGTAGGCTATTAGTAAGTTTTGGGGAAGTCAAAAGTTACCTGTGGATTTTCACCTGCACCAGGCTGGTGCCCCTAAACCCCAGGTAGTTCAAGGGTCAACTGTATTCAACTGTCTACTATTGGAATAGGGTGTATATATATATATATATATATATATATATATATATATATGTTATGGAGCCCAATGCAGGGCTCAAACTCATGACCATGGGATCAAGGCCTGAGCTGAGATCAAGAATCACACATTTAACAGGTGTCCCTGGGGTAGGGTCTTAACCTGAGGTCCAGGGTCTTGTTGAGAGAAGAGGTGTGTCTGGGCTAGAGTTCAGGGTGGGAGACTGTGTGAGAACTCAGATAGGAAAGTATATCCTATTTCCACTCCCTTCTCATGGAAAATTACCATTTCCTTCCATTATAAATGTGCATATCACAACACAGTCATATTAGTCATGCTATGACTTTGTCAACCATAGAAGTCATAACTATTTTCGTAGCATGTTAGAACATTGTTGCAGATATCTCAAAATATAATTTATGCTCATTTCTATTTGAAAATTACAGTAATTATTAGACCCGCCACTAGATTTTGTTATTTAATGTGTCAATAAAGTAATCTTATTATTATATCACATTTCAAAAATATTTTGATAACTGTATTTCAGCATAATTAGCTCTCTTATACTCCCATATATTTTATTTTATGCATTTAAAAGCATTATTCAGGGCGCCTGGGTGGCTCAGTGGGTTAAAGCCTCTGCTTTCGGCTCAGGTCATGATCTCAGTGTCCTGGGATCGAGGCCCATATCGGGCTCCCTGCTTGGCGGGGAGCCTGCTTCCCCCCTCTCTCTCTGCCTGTTTCTCTGCCTCCTTGTGATCTCTCTCCCTCTGTGAAATAAATAAATAAAATCTTTAAAAAAAAAAAAAAGCATTATTCAGGGGCGCCTGGGTGGCTCAGTAGGTTAAACGTCTGCCTTCAGCTCAGTTCGGGATCCTGGGGTCCTAGGATTGAGCTCCACATCGGGCTCCCTGCTTAGCAGGGAGAGTGCTTCTCCCTCTGCCTCTGCTTCTCTCTCTCTGTCTCTCACGAATAAATAAATAAAATCTTTGGAAAAAAAAAACCCTATTCTGAGAGCGTAGCATATACAAAATTTATACCATACTCTCCATGATAACGTATTGTAATGGAAGTTGCAAGTGTCACACGCAACTCTCATTCTGTCAAACAGGTACCACTATTTTTTTTTTAGATTTTATTTATTTATTTGAGAGACAGGGTGCACACGTGTGTGCAAGCACGAGCGGGGAGGAGAGAGGAAGAGGAAAAGACCCTTGCGCAGACTCCCGCTGAGCATGAGGCCCAACGTGGGCTTGATCCCACGACCTCGAGATCATGACCTGAGCTGAAACCAAGAGTCCAGTGCTTAACCAACTGAGCCACGCAGGTGCCCCAAACAGGTACCACTTTTACTCTCCCCATCCCCCAACTCAGGGCATTCTGGTCTCTTTCCACTCTCTCCAATTAGGCAAACCCCTTGCTCACATGCTTTTGATTCTTACTTCAATAAGAATGATTATTAAATATAAATAACCAGCCTGTCCTCTCTCTGAGCCCTAATCATGTAGTAGCAATTGTCTGTATTTCTTGTTGCACCCAACATTATCTCACAGTCTCCATTCTTTTCTACAAATTAGTTCTTTCCTAATATTTATCTTCTCTTATTCTCCCAAGAGCAAAATGCAATGTATCAGCTTTGAGTGCTCTGTCTGGTTGGTCAGCAAAGCACATTAATGCTCCTAGATTTCTGAGTTGCACAGTGTCCAATTGTCTGTAGGATGATTTACTTTAAAATACTTTAATACTAACAGTGTGATGTATGTGTGTATAAATTAACTTAAGCTACACCCGAGAGGCTGGCACATTTGAAGTACCCTAATTAGGAACCCACACTCTAGGGGGGGGATTAGTTAGCATTTGAAGTGCCCTAATCAGAAATTCACTCCTTGAGGTAGTTACACAAGCACTTCAAATCCATTATTGATTTACAAATGAAATGATATGATGCCTGAGATTTGCTTCAAAATAATCCAGGAGGAGGGCCAAATAGGTAGGGATGTGGATTGAGACAGGATTGACTTTGGATTGGTAGGTGTTGAAACTGGTGATGGCTCATTAACATTACAGTCATCTTACATATATTGGAAACTTTCCATAATACGAACTTTTGAAATACATCATAATTGCAATCCATACAAGTTTCTGTCTAAAGATAGCAAACTGAACACATGCCATCTACCTTCCTTCCTGAACCCTCATTAAAGTGGCTGTAAAGGGATCTTTCCTTTAAAAAAAAAAACAAAAACAGGCGCCTGGGTGGCTCAGTGGGTTAAAGCCTCTGCCTTCAGCTCAGGTCATGATCTCAGGGTCCTGGAATGGAGCCCCTATCGGGCTCCCTGCTCAGCAGGGAGCCTGCTTTCTCCTCTCTCTCTGCCTGCCTCTCTGCCTACTTGTAATCTCTCTCTCTGTCAAATAAATAAATAAAATCTTTGAAAAAAATAAAATAAAAATAAAAAATAAAAAAACCCAAACCGTGGGGCAAATAATAATATTAATTAATTAATTAATTAATTAAAACTTCTACAAACAGGAAAAAAAAAAGAGTCTNAATAAATAAATAAAATCTTTGAAAAAAATAAAATAAAAATAAAAAATAAAAAAACCCAAACCCTGGGGCAAATAATAATATTAATTAATTAATTAATTAATTAATTAAAACTTCTACAAACAGGAAAAAAAAAAGAGTCTCAAGTACATAAAGTTAGACAGAATAGAAGAAAAGATGACACCATTGTGGAGGCTGGGTGAACAATGGTTGAGTGATAAAGGGTGAGCCAACCAAGGAAATGGGACCAACCTGTTTTATGCTACAGAATCTACCCCTGGCCCCCAGTTGGGGTCGATTGCACCAGATTCCTCTGGAGGCGAGGGTAGAAGGAAATAGGTAAAATAAGAAACACTGGTTGAAAAATAGGTGAAGAAGCAGCTAAGTGGGGTACCTGGTGGAGCATGTGACTCTTGATCTTGTAGTCACAAGTTTGAGCCCCACATTGGGGGTAGAATTTACTTAAACCACACACACACAAATCTAGATGCCTGTCCCACCTACCCTACTCACAAAACACTGGAGATGTGTTCCAGAGAGGGTAAAACAGAAGGATGGGGCTAGGAGATATTAGGCTCTGTAATAATAACAGAGAGATTGAATGGAAACGCTCCGAAGGTCTAGATCTCTCCTCTGAAGATACTGAGATGCTTCTTGTGTTATCAGTTTCATCTTCCTGAAGATGTCTTGCCTGGGAGCTCTTCACCTGCTCTGGGCTGGTTGCCCACTGCACATGGTGGATACCTGTCACCCTGGGACCTCTCATTATCTCTTCCTAAGGGGACCTCTCTCCCATATGGCTTATAGTTCTTCCTATATTGCTTACATCTTCCTCTTTCTTAGTTGACCTCATCTTTTGCTGAAGCACATCCTCTGATAGTTTTCTGGAAAAGAGAGTATTGGTTAGTTCTTGCTATAACGTGCTCTATACCAAACAACAGAAAACATTGCGTGGGCGCCAGCCTTCAGCTTGGGGACTAGATTCAGCCATAATCCTTTGAGCCAGTAATCCTGAGAGGCTATGAGAATCACCTGGGATACTTGTTAAAAAAACCCCAGACTTCTGGGACCCAGCCCAGATTTTCTGATCAGAGCCTCTGAGGTAGGAACCTGGAAATTTGTTTAATAAATTCTGCCATCTGGGAAGTATGAGAAACACTCCTGTGTATGTTGGTTCCATAAACCCAAGTCTTCAGATGTGTCCCAGGTAGGCACAGAAGAGCCACCTGGGGAGTTTGACAAAATACAAATGCTGCTGAAAAGAAAAAGAAACGCAAATGCTGCTGACTCAGCCCCAGAGATTCTGATTTCAGAGGGTCTGATTAAGTCTTGGGAATGTGAAGTTTTTCAATCCTCCCTCCCCAAAGTGATTCTGAAATGCAGCCAGGAGCCAGGGAACCAATGCATTAGCAGACGGTGCTACCAGTTAATTCAACTACTATGTCTTTCATCACTTTCCATTGATATTGACCTTTACGATATTCAGGATACTTCCTGTAATTTACAGATCTACTGTGGGAGATAAAGGTGACTAAGTTGTGGTCCCCACCTGCAGCAGCTTCAGTCTGGAGTGAAAGACAGGCATTAGACCACTAGCTAGAAGACAATGCAAATCAGAAGTCAGTATATTTGAACCCAAGAACCACGTGTAATTTATTGAGTGCCCATTTTTGTGCTAGGCACTGTGTAGTTTGAACACTCAACACTCTTCCAAATCCATGTATGAATTCTGGGGACATGAGCTTTTTTTCTTCTTCTTCTTTCTTTCTTTCTTCCTTTCTTTCATGTGTGTGGTGGTGGTGGGTGGGTGGTTTAATTGCAAAGCAACTTGAATCATGATTTCTGGTTGTGATGTTGTGTCCTCTGTTTTGGGGAAATCACTTGATTAATTCTATTTTACTGCAGGTGATACAGGGAAATATCAGGATATTTACTTGAAATTCTCTCTAAACGCATCAGTGGGGATGTTACCACCCCGCTCAGAGGTATTTGGGAATGTGTGTAACAGGAGGATGGTCTTTGATTTGTGGTTGTCACCATGACTCGCAGGGGACAGTGGTGTTGCTAGGGGCCACAACTGCTAAGTCAACATCTTGTAATACACACAAGAGTCCAGCATGTTGAAGAACTGCCCTAAATGCCAATATTGCCCCTGCTGAGATACAGTGGTGGCATATTTCTTTTTTTTTTTAAGATTTTATTTATTTATTTGACAGAGAGAGAGAGAGATTACAAGTAGGCAGAGAGGCAGGCAGAGAGAGGAGGAAGCAGGCTCCCTGCTGAGCAGAGAGCCCGATGCGGGCCTCGGGCCTCCATCCCAGGACCCTAAGATCATGACCTGAGCTGAAGGCAGAGGTTTTAACCCACTGAGTCACCCAGGAACCCCTCTTTTTTTTTATTTTAAATTTTTATGTATTTTTCTTAAGTAAACTGGAAGCCCAATGTGGGGCTTGAACTCATGACCCCAAGATTGATAGTCACATGCTTTATGGACTGAGCCAGCCAGGTGTCCCTCAGGTTTGTCCTTCTTGGTTTCCTCACGTGGGGGACACTGATAACTCAACCCTAGGTTCTGGGCTGCCCAGCTTCCTTTCCCAGTCTTGCATCCAGCTCGGGAGGAGGAAGGATCAGACCCCTGATCTCTTTCTCTCTCTCAGTCCTTATTACCTTTGCAAACACCAGCTCAGCAGACTCAAGTCTGTAAAATCATCCTATAATCTATAAGCACAGAGTGGACTGAATGCAGATTTGGGTAGGAAGGGCTCCCCTAATAGAAACATAATTTCCTGGAGCATGGTCCTGTAAGAAGATAATAACAGAACACTTTGCATCCCTTCCTGAGGCATCACAATCCTGTGGTCCCCAAGAACAATGAGGATGAATTTGCTTCAATGTGCATAATTAAAAGAGCCCAAAATAGATCACACAATTTCTCCAGTGATTGGTTTCTTAAAAGCACAGTGTTGATAAGCTTCTTTCTTTTTCTTTCTTTCTTTCTTTCTTTCTTTCTTTCTTTCTTTCTTTCTTTCTTTCTTTCTTTCTTTCTTTCTTTCCTTAAGATTATTTTAAGATTTTATTTATTTATTTGAGGAAGAGTAAATGAGAGAGCGAAATCACGAGCAGGGGCAGAGGGTGAGGGAGAAGCCGGCTCCCAGCTGTTGCTGGGCTTGATGCTGATCCTGGGACCCTGAATCTTACCCAAATCTGGATTCAGCCCACTCTATGCTTATAGACAATAGGACGATTTTACAGACTTGAGTCTACTGAGCTGATGTTTGCAAAGGTGATGGGGACAGAGAGAGAGAGAGAGAGAGAGAGTGAAAGCAGATGCCTAACCACTGAGCCACCCAGGCACCCCTGTTGTTAAGCTTCTTTTCAAAACTCCCCCCTGCCATAGCTTTCCGTAGCCTTGCACTGATTAAGTAGCAAACATTTTTTTTAAAGATTTTTTTTTTATTTACTTGACACAGAGAGAGAGAGATCACAAGTAGGCAGAGAGGCAGGCAGAGAGAGGAGGAAGCAGGCTCCCCACTGAGCAGAGAACTGGATGTGGGCCTCGATCCCAGGACCCTGAGATCATGACCTGCGCTGAAGGCAGAGGCTTTAACCCACTGAGCCATCCAGGCGCCCAATGGCAAACATTTTTATCTTCCCTTGTGCTGTTCCATGTTTGGAGCAAGACCCCCTTCTCTAACTGAGAAACACCTTACCATTTCCCAAAACACAGCTTAGCAGTGGCTGCTGAGGGCTTCCCTTCCGGGATCTCCCTACAGAGCTGGCTCTGGCATCCCCCTTGCTCTCAAGGGACAGCGTGGCACAGCCTCAATGGAGCACACCCACTTAGGTCACCAACACAGGAAGACTGGTTCCATGATGAGCTGTGTCTTTATGCATAAATTATTTACCATCTTGTGCCTTCGTTTCCTCATTTGACAGGGATTATAAAACTTGTCCCTAGCCTGTAGGATTGTTGTGATAGGTTGTACAAGATGAATAAAGGCACATACTAAGCATGAACTAAATGCTTACTCATACATCTCTCCTGTAGCCCTTAAATGTTGTGTAAGAAGGCTTCAGTGAATTTCTTGTTGAACCACTATGTAATCCTAGGTTTTCTCTAAGTTAATGGTGGAATTTAGCATAAAGAAAATCAGGGCAGGGACGTCTGGGTGGCTTAGAGGGTTAAGCATCTGCCTTCAGCTCAGGTCATGATCCCAGGGTCCTGGGACGGAGTCCTGCATCCGGCTCCCTGCTTGGTGGAGTGCCTGCTTCTCCCTCTCCCTCAACTGCTCCCGCTGCTTGTGCTCTCTTGCTCTCTCTGTCAAATAAATAAGTAAAATCTAAAAAAAAAAAAAAAAAGAAAAAGAAAAAAGAAAAGAAAATCAGGGCAAAAGGTAGCTATACTGGTGGTGAGCAGAGCATATGTGTAAACTTGTCAAATCATTATGTTGTACACTAAAACTAATGTAACGTTGTGTGTCAACGATACTCAGATTGAAAAAGAAGAAGAAAGAAAAGGGAAAATAAAAGAAAATCAGGATAACTGTTTTTTGTATCAGGGTTTCCAACTTTCCCTACCTGTAGGAGTTGTGCTTATTTATTTATTTATTTACTTACTTACTTACTTACTTACTTACTTACTTGACACACACACAGAGAGAGCACAAGCAGGGGGAGCAGCAGGCAGAGGCAGAGGGAGAAGCAGGCTTCCTGCAGAGCAGGGAGCCAGAGGCAGAACTCGATCCCAGGACCCTGGGATCTGACAGGAGTCAAAGGCAGACGCTTAACCGACTGAGCCACCCGAGCGCCCCAGGAGTTGTACTTTCAAAGCATATTCGAGACTGCATAAGCTATAATGTGTTTGTGGGTGACGGTCTATTTTTACTCTTTCTTCAAGTTAGGTATTTTAGTCAAACTATGGATTGTATAAGAATATGAGCTCCTTTATGAGAATGATCTATGTGTTAATAGGCTTGCTTATTAAAACAAAACAAAACAAAAAACCCAACATTCATCCTGTCCCTTCCCTCCCCCTGGAACATGAGCTGAGATGTACAGTTGAGTCAGATTTATAACGTGCTTCTGACCTTATGCGAAGTAAACCCTGGAGATGAGCATGGATTTCCCAGTTGTCTAGTTCCTGTGAAATTATAATGGGTAGGTTTGGTTTTAGGAGAACTGTCAGTTAAGGCACTTTTTCCCCCTACAGTATGACTAATAATGGTAGCTATTAACATTGAAGCCAAAATACCTAGAATTAAGATTTTGGCAGAACACACTGAGACATTCCACAGTTTTGGACATTTAAGTATATGCCTTGATGAAATGTTCACTTCTTGCTTAACAGATTTTAAAAGCAAAAGGTGGAAATAAGTGACAGAAATTAAAGTAATATGACAAATGTACCTCAAATGCTCTCCTCCAGTGAATTTTAAAATTAAAATCAGGATAAGGATAAAAAAACCTGAGAAGATCAGGTCTAAAGGATTTGCAAACAGTTTAGAAAATCCCTGAGGAACTAGCAGAAGAGCGTTTCAGGCAATTCAAATTTCCTGGGAAGCTTTGCTCATTGTGAGGATATAATACTTTGAGAACGTTTTTCACGTCAGGGCTAATCTTTCAAATCTGGCACATGGTTGTAAGTGAAATGGTTTCACTTGGCATATTTTTGACATGAATCTATTGCTAGTTTCCCTCTGGTTTTGCCAAAACAGGTCCGCCCATCAGCGGCTGAATTGGAAACTCCTGTTCTGGTACGTCTTCCCCCTCCTCACCCCCCAGTGGGCCCCTGAGACACATCACTGCAGATGGGGCGTCACTTAGCTGTGGCCTGCTGCTTGGACGCTCCCTCATATTTTCTCCTCTTCCTTCTGGCTAAAAGTACACAGAGAGCTAGGCCATACGCGGTCCTTCTTGCCCTAGTTGGCTGTGCATTCACCCAAATGCAATGAGAAAAAGTAGTTTCTGTGTGCAAATTGATGTTGCAAAATTATTTTACTATCTAAAGCAGGGCTTGCTTTATTAAGGACAAAAATCTTTCTCTGCATTTAATTAAAAGTCATTCTAGTTCCAACTCACCCCCCACCCTACCCGTTTGCCTCAGTTCCTCTCCACGTGAGTGGCCCTTTCATCCATAGACCCTCATGTGGCACGACGTGTCCTTCGATTATCCTTCTAGGGGTTTGGGGTTTTGTCCTAATGGCTAGTCATCGATCTACTTTCATAATTATCATTGCTTATGAAAATCTAAGGCAGAAATTTCCTTTAAAGACTGATTCATTCCCAAAGCCTACTTCCTCCCTTTTCCTCAAGTGGAACGATGCTATTTTTAGACTAACAAAAAAAGATGCTTCAGAGAGGGTGTGAAGATCTAAGGAAAATTCTCTCTTAGTAAGTATATTTTCTTATTAAGTAAAAATGACCCAGTTTCCAAAAGTGTGACGGAGGGGCGCCCGGCGGCTCAGTCCTTGGGCCTTCTGCTGGGGTCCTCATCCTGAGATTCTGGGATGGAGCCCCTGTGTCATGGCTCCCTGCTCCAGGGGAAGCCTGCTTCTCCCTCTCCCACTCCCCCTGCTTGTGTTCCCTTTCCCTCTGTGTCTCTCTGTGTCAAATAAATAAATAAAACCTTTAAACAAACAAACAAACAAACAAACATGCAACTGATAAAGCTTTCTCCCCAGCCAAAACTAAATGGAAGATGGGAGAAAAGAGCTAATAGAGAATTCAAGACATTTCATGTTGAAGGATGCCTATATAATGAACAATAATGAACATAGTGGAGTATTTATGTTACTCTTAAGATATTTTAAAAGTTAAACCACTTCTAAAAGGCTGATAAAAGACCTTTTTGTTTTTTTGACTTTTCTATGAGTTGATTCTTTTCTCTAAAAAGTGATCTTTTTTTTTTTTGCAGATGGATTACTAATGTTATATACCAGTAGGGGGCACTAAAACACTGCTTTTAAACATAATTAAAAGTACTTTTCTCAAAGTGAAAAAGAACTTTTGGCAACTTCTTTGCCTCTTCTCATTCATCAGAAGATGATGGAGGACACTGGCAAGGGAGAGAAACGTGGTTCAAGTAGAAGATGAAAGCTAACAAATAACCATGACTAAATTTGCGGAGAATCATTTTCTGTGTAAAAAGCAGCGTGACAGCCCGCTTTAATATGTTCAGTATTAGTGAACGGCTCATGAACATAAAACCTCATGCTCGTTCCCAGACGCCTCACAATGAATGTAGACAATTATGTATGAGGATCCCCCAAACAGAAACAAATGGCAAAACCCAACTGCACGTGGCCTGGTGTACATTTTGACGGTCTAGAATAAGCCACTTAAGAAAATACTAGATTGTAATAGCTTTCAGATAGATGGTAATTTAGGCTTAGAACATTTAGCTGTCCATCTGGGGTGTGGCAAGGGTCTATGGTGAAGAATGGCCAGAGAGCCTTCTTGGTTGGGGTCCACCTGGGAAGGATGGACTACTGGGGGCCTTGACCACTGGCTGTAGACGACCAACACTGGGAGGTAAATGAACATTGGATCTTAAAACAGTGAGTACTCAGTTTCTTGGAGTGATTATTTCCATGAGAACAGAGGGAAAAGCAAGCCTGTGCACTTCCCTTTGGTTGTGCCACACAGCTAGAAAATGTACACAGCACTCAGCCCAGCCTGTGGCATATTTGTCCTTTGTTTTGCAAATTTTTGTAGTATATAAAGAAGCCAGTAGCACAGGACAAAAAATTCCTATGGCTCTGAATATGTTAAGATTTATCTTAAATACGGTGCCCAGCCCAGCCAATCTCTTGTGGGGTAAGCTTGATGCTCTGTCCCTGCCAAGATGTAAGGCACTCCCTCTGCCAGATAATTTAGCTGCACCGGACATGAGATAAGCTGGGTTTGGATCCTGACATGGGAGGAACTGCAGTAATGGAGCTGAGGGAAATGGGAGCTTCGGTGGGGAGTGTTGATTTCAAAAGCGGGTTCTTGAAAGAGTTTTTCCTCTTCCCATCATGAGGTTTGTGTTAAGATCAAGAGTAGGAAGGGAATTAATTAAATGTTGTCATCAGCCCCAACAGGTACATGGCAAGGCATGGACAACGCTGCTGAGGCCCAGTGTCAGAGATGGGGGTGACTGACAACCTACCAAGTGTGATTCCAGAAGTCCCAAGCTGTGGGGGGCCTGGGAGGAAGCCACAGGAGTTACTCGGAGGGCCAGGGTTTACAATCGGGGTGGACTGGGTCTAACAGGGATGTCTGAGGCCTGTTCCAGGGAAGACTGGTGCATGGACCCTAGCGGGCAAAGAAGGTGAATGCGCCCTGGGTGGCGGGCGGTGGGAGGGAGGGGCTTCCGGTAGGTTTCCCACGCTCCTGCAGGGAGCTGCCATCAGATCTGGTTTTGCGCTTGCCTTATTCAATAGGCTGGCTTTCTTTCTTTTTTTAAAAAGATTTTATTTATTTATTTATAAAATTTTATTTATTAAAAAAAATTATTTATTTAATTTTTAGAGAATGAGAGAGAGAGCGCGCACAAGCAATGGGAGCTGCAGGGAGAGGGAGAGGGAGAAGCAGGCTCCTTGCTGAGCAGGGAGATCAACCCTGGGGCTTGATCCTAGGGTCCCAGGATCATGACCTGAGCCAAAGGCAGATGCTGAACTGACTGAGCCACCCAGGTGCCCCAATATTTTATTTTTATTTTTTAATTTTTTTTTGAAAATTTCATTTATTTGAGAGAGGGAGAGCAAGCGAGTGAGAGAGCGTGAGCTGGGGTGAGAGGCAGAAGGAGAGGGAGAAGCAGGCTCCCCACTGAGCAGGGAGCCAGATGTGGGACTTGATCCCAGGACCTTGGGATCATGACCTGAGCCGAAGGCAGACGCTTCACTGACTGAGCCCCCCAGGCGCCCCCCAATATTTTATTTTTAAATAAATTCTACACCCAAGGTGGGGCCCAAGCTCACAACCCCAAGGTCAAGAGTCACGTGCTCTACAGATGAGCCAGCCAGGTGCCCCAGCCTTCCCTTTCTTTCAGAGTCCCCCTCACATATGTTTTTCATCCAAAGACTCTGCTTGTCCTAAACGTGGTGTTTCTAAGGACTCTGAGAAGCATTAGGGAAGACTGGAGAGAAGGCTCCAGAAGCTAGGGGAAGGTGAGCGGGGATCTCTCTTTCCTCCCATCCTTACTTGTCCACAGAATGGTTTACAGAAGGCAAGGGACCTGTGTGGATGGCATGATTGAGCCCTCACGGACTATAGATACAAGACCAACTGGGGGCACATGGCTGGCCCAGTTAGAGGAGGATGTGACTCTTGATCTTGGGGTCCTGAGTTCAAGCCCCGCGTTGGGTGTAGATATTACTAAAAAAATAAATAAACTTAAAAAAAAAAAAAAAGGACCAGCCGGTAGGGGATCTAAGCTCCTTATGGAACTATGGCCATGTTAGATTCCCAGTCTTCTGGGAACCCCTCTAAATATTTCCAGAAGAAATCTCAGCCCCTGTAAACATGCCTACAATGCCTGGGGCTAATCCTGCCTGCAAAACCCCTTTATATGATTGTGGCAGTTGGCCCCCACAGGCGATAGCCATTATCATTCCCATAAGGGGTGCCATTATCATTCAGATAAAGAAGATACCTGGAGGGGTAAGGGGTAGAGTGTGAATTTGAATTCAGGTCTTTTTTTTTTTTTAAAGATATTTCTTTTTCTTTTTTTTAAAATTTAGTTATTTGACAAAGAGATAGAAGCAGAGACCGAAAGCAGGCAGAGCAGCAGGCAGAGGGAGAGGGAGAAGCAGGCTCTTGGCTGAGCAGGAAGCCCAAATGGGGATCGATCCCAGGAATCTGGGATCACAACCTGAACCAAAGGCAGATGTTTAACCAACTGAGCCACCCAAGTGCCCCATGAATTCAAGTCTTTTAACTTCCCCTCTAGAGTTGAGTTGGTGAGGAAGGGTAATACGTAGTAGATTTACTTTTATTTATTTATTTATTTTTTAAGGTTTCTGTTTATTTTTGAGAGAGAGCGTGAGAGCCCAAGCAGGGGGAAGCGTCAGAGGGAGAGAGAGAAGCAGGCTCCCTGCTGAGCAGGGAGCGCAATGTGGGACTTGATCCCAGGGCCCTAGGATCAAGGCCAGAGCCAAAGGCAGACACCTAACCAACTGAGACACCCAGGCATCCCAAGCAGTTGATTTACTAATTACGGACTTGGCATGGTTTACCGGTTAAGGGCAAAGACTCTGGACTCCCTCAGTTAGTATCCCAGCTCTCACACTTGCTAGCTAGGTGACCTTGTGCAAACCACTCCACCTTCCCGGATTCGCCCCAAAGACAGTCGGACCCCCCCCCCCACCCAGGGGTTTTGTGAAGATGAAATGAGTTTGCACAGTCCAGTGCTTAGAACAATACCTGGCTCACGGTTTCCCTCTAATGCTGACCATGCTGCTTGGTAATAACTCCAGCATTAGCAGATGGATTCGGTTGAGACTTTGGCTTTCAAATTAGTGTTTTATTTGCTTAACTGTCTTTCTGGGTTGGGGCCTTTAGTTCCTCAATGGAATATTAAAAATCTAACTTAACCTTTGGAAAAATATAACTGATCATTTAGTCAGTGTATTAGTTTACTTGGACTGCCATAGCAAAATACCACAGATGGGGGGCAGGTAGGTCCCTGGGAGGGGGGAGGGCTTAAACAGCAGAAACTAATTTCCTCATAGCTCTGGAGGCTGCCAAGTCCAAGATGATCAAGGTGCCAGCAAGACTGTTTGGTTTTTTTTTTTTTTTTTTTAAGGGCTCTTTCCTTTGCCAGCAGAAGGCCTCCTTCTCTCAGTGTCCTCATATCATATGCCTCTGGGGTCTCTCCTGTGTCCAAATTTCCAGTTCTTAGACGAGAACCAGTCAGATTGGATCTGGGCCCACCCTAATGACTGGATTTAACTTAATTACCTCTTTACAGACACTATGTCCAAATGCAGTCACATTCTGAGATTCTGGGGGCTTCAATATTTGGGGAAGAGGGGCACAATTCAGCCCATAATAGATTCCTCAAGCAAAAGAAAAAAAAATCCAGATGCCTTAACATCAATCAAAGAACGTGACAGGTGTCATTTAAAGGGAGAAGTTGAGAGCTTGGAAGCTGATGATTGGTGAATGCTAGCAGGAGTACCATCCCATGACTAGGAGGATGTTTAGGCATCAAAGTACACTCCAGATTGTGGACTAAGCAGAATATCATGATTTAAAATTTTTCCCTAGCTTCTCTCTCCTACTCTCTTTCCCAGCGGGCTACCAGAAGCAAAGTGGTCAGGGATAGCTGAGGGAAATGAGTGAGGACTGAGGAGAGCTATTTCAGAAACACTGATGTCCTGTGCTTGTCACTCCCCTCACCCACAAAACACACACACCTGTCCTACTCAAGAAAGGCCTGTGAGGTCCTGAGAGATAAGGGAGAGTGCTTTACCCATTATTACCATTTTTTTTAAAGATTTTATTTTTAAGTAAACTCTACACCCAACATGGGGCTCAAACTCACAACCCCGAGATTAAGAGTTGCACGCTCGGGCGCCTGGGTGGCTCAGTGGGTTAAAGCCACTGCCTTCGGCTCAGGTCATGATCTCAGGGTCCTGGGATCGAGGCCCACATCAGGCTCCCTGCTCAGCGGGGAGCCTGCTTCCTCCTATCTCTCTGCCTGCTTGTGATNAAAAAAAAAAATTATAAAAAAAAAAAAAAAAAAAAAAAAAAAAAAAAAAGAGTTGCACGCTCTACACACTGAGCCAGCCAGGCACCCCTACCCATTATTACTATTTTAATAATTCCTCCATCATGACCCATTTAAAAATAATTTTCCATTATGACCAGTTTAAGAATTTATTAGCAAAGGCCCTTGCTAATAAAAAAACTTCCACATCTTTAAGTGTTTTGGGGTAACATTCTTACCCTGACTGTGTAATTTTCTCAAGTTTTTTTTTAAATTTAAAGTCCACCCGATTTCTAATTTAAGAGGTTTCCATGGTTCTCATCAGCTTTTATTAGTGACTAAATTTGCTGTATGTTTTAATTGGACTGTAAAAATAAGGTGGCAATTTGTGATCTTTTAATAGAATCCTGGTGTGTACACATAGGAACGTGCATGCACACACATACTAGCACGTACACACACACATGCACACACACTGACATGTGGTTTTACAGCACAACTGCAAAGAATAACTAATCTAGGAATAACTGCAGAATCTGATAATACAGGTGGTGTTTCTTGTTAGAAATAATTTGTCTACATGAACAGACATGAGTCCTTTTTAATTTTAATAGTGAATATATATTTTTTTAATTTTATATATTTATTTGACAGAGAGAGAGAGAGAGAGAGAGAGAGAGGGAGAGATCACAAGTAGGCAGAGAGGCAGGCAGAGGGAGAGGGGAAGCAGGCTCCCTGCTGAGCAGAGAGCCCTATGCAGGGCTCCATCCCAGGACCCTGAGATCATGAGCTCAGCCGATGGCAGAGTCTCAACCTACAGAGCCACCCAGGTGCCCCTTAAAAGTGAATATTAAAGTTAAGCTACTGGGGGCGCCTGGGTGGCTCCGTGGGTTAAAGCCTCTGCCTTAGGCTCAGGTCATGATCTCAGGGTCCTGGGATGGAGCACCCCCCCCCATGGGGCTCTCTGCTCAGCAGGGAGCCTGCTTCCCCCTCTCCCTCTGCCTGCCTCTCTGCCTACTTGTGATCTCTCTCTGTCAAATAAATAAATAAAATCTTAAAAATAAATAAATAAAGTTAAGCTACTGACTCCTTCCTCAATAACTATATACATAGTCTTAAAAAAAATCGTACCTTAAAAAAAAAAAGATCCAGGACTTAGAAGCCATTATATTCCATTTCCATTTAAGTAGAATACTTACTGGCACTCTTGTTCTGTATGTTTTCTTTTCTTTCTTTGAGAGAGCTAATTTTGTAGGATTTTTTGTTTGTTTTCTCTTCATGAGGAAGTCACTTGTCTTCAGTTTCTATGTTTCTTAGAAGTACATCTACCTCTTATAAAATATGTTGGAATGTCTGAGTGGATTTCGTTCTTAAGAATTTTACCCTAAAGAACCGCAGAAAACCAAAGAACTCATTATATCAGTTCTCCGTTGAAATTATTTTAGAGAAATTTTCTCTATTGTTAAGCTGGGCTGCCTTCTGTGATAACATTATCTGTCGAAGTTGTAGCTGCCAGTAACATCATCAGCTAAACTCTCCAAATGAGTCAGCTAATTTTATTTTTAACGGCTTTTTAATAGTCTACTGAGACTGTCAAGAATAATAGGATTTTTAAGTTCTTTATAGCAAAGTTTTGATATTATCAGACCATATAAAAATGTGGATCAAAAGTTTAGAATTCTCAAGTCCTTTTTATGTATTGCTTTCTTTTTAAACTCAGCTGTAGGCCATTGATAGGTAGGAAAGATCCCTAATTTGCGACTTTTCCTAAATGCTTGCTATGATATTTCATGGGTATTACACACATTACTTCTGAATTCAGAAAGAATCAGTTGGAATTGGGCAAGCAATATTGGTAACACTTGAATACGAAGGAGCCATGATAGGATTTAGAACAAATACCAGTGATTTAGAAATCATATGTTTACCTACATTAAAGTAATTCATAATGTAACAAAAACCTACCCACGAGGTTGTACCAATGTCAAAGAACAAACATTTCATCCCTGTTTCAAAGCGTTTTAAGACATTATTTTAATCCTTATAATACCTTATTGAGGTATGTAGGTGGCAAGTCATACCAAGATAAAAATTCAAACTGCAGAATAAATTGAACATTGCATAGGGAAGAAAAGAGCTCCTAGTTGATCATGCCTTGTTGGTTTTCAGCTTTTCTTGGACGATCCATTGGTGATTTCACTTTATCATATTTTGCATATAGGGCCAACAAACATCACAGCGGGCATGCTTGATAAAAAGGCTCCCAAATCCGTGTCTCTGCGGTTTCCTACTCCCTCAAGCCCTGGCTGGAAACACCCGATGCAGCGGGGTGGACTTTCAGATTCCGGAGGAGGCAATCTGCTCCTTGCTCCACCCAAAGTGATTCCCCAGGCCTGTCAGCCTTCTGATATGAATGGCCCTGTCTATAATGAAGTGAAAAATCAGACCAAAAATCAGATATATGGCTATTAAAGAAGATAATATATTTGGATGATTGAGCTTACTTGATTATCACACAAAGGCTGGCATTAATCTTCATTTGTAGACTCTCACAGCGACTGAATGGATTGGGGAAAGTTCAATGGGTCACTAAAATGAGGCTATCTCCTGGAGATTTGAAAACACTGAGGAGTGATTCTCTTTTCGTGATTCATTGGCAATTGAAATGGTTCCTGGCTGAAAGGAAGGTAGCCACAGATAAGTTCTTCTGACTAATACTGACCGGTAGTCTGTGGTTTGTAGAGGCTGCCTATACTTCCTTGGGTTGTGAGGCAAGAGAACACACCCCAAACCCTTAGCTGAAGGACGTTTTATTCATGCTTTTTATGAGAACTGGGGGCATAAAGATATGACCCCGTACCGTTTCCACAGTCGTTTTCTAAAGGTGCTTTAAAAATATTACTTTTTTTTTTTGTTAAGATTTTACTTATTTGTTTGACACACAGAGAGATCACAAGAAGGCAGAGAGGCAGGCAGAGAGAGAGAGGAGGAAGCAGGCTCCCCAATGCAGGCCTCGATCCCAGGACCCTGAGATCATGACCTGAGCCAAAGGCAGAGGCTTTAACCCACTGAGCCACCCAGGCGCCCCAAATATTTCTGATATTTTATGCTTACTTGATGGTGGAGGTGGCACCTTCTGATGCATTTTGAGGTTAACTTCAAAATAGAAGGGAACACAAGGGTTTTATTTGTTTCGCCTCTAATTTTGTTTATTGTCTCCAGAAAGGAAACCGGAAGGCTCTCGCCAACCCCCAGCAGGTTCAGCCATAGAGCTGGATTTTAAATAATATAGGAGGAAGGCCTCCACTTGAACCGTAAAGTAGATGTTCATGTGTTCTAATCTAAACCCAAGCTTCTGAAACTCCTATGGAGGAAGGCTTTTAGGTAAAAATCCAATGCAAATAACCTTCTTTGGTGGGGAGAGAGCTTAAGCTGGCTGTTCAATTTGGTTTCATGTGCTTTTATTAAGGATAAGACGAGCTGTGGAAAGAGTTCCAGATAAGCCAACCATTCCGGAAGGGCAGGTTGCTCTTATTGTATGTGGTCGGTTCAAATAAGCAAGTGCTAATGGCTTGTCATCCCCCACATCATTTGCGTTATACAAATGCAAACATCAGCATTATTATTGTTATTTATGTTCTATCTCTAGGCTTCTTCATTAACATAAACTAAACCGGTTTCAGGCAGAGGTAACTGCAGGTAACCACTGCTCCCCCCACACTGGCCAATAAATGTCCAAAAATCAATTTTCTGGGGGGAAAAATGGAATCATCAAATTAATCTCTGGTTAATTTCTAGTTCTCTTTTTAAAAATGCCAACATTTTATGGAGGCAGAAAGTTAGTGTTAAACAGGAGACAAGCTCTGGATTTTGATAATGGTAGGTTCAAGTCTGCCTATAGTTGGATAAACTTGTAAGGTAAGACCTTGGGTCAATTGCTTAGGTCTTTGTACCTCAGTTTCAATTTCTGTAAAATACGAATCATACTATCTCCTACCTTATTTGGGTGGTTTTGGGCGCTGATTCAGATGATAGCTATAAAATGCATAGTCCATAATAGTTGAAAAATATTTGTTTTTATTAATCCTGGGGCACAAAAAAATAACTTTCATGTATATATTTGATTCTGGGTAAATAGTGATCTATGGTTTATAACTGAAAACATTTTGAAATAAGAAGTATATACTTATATTTGTCAATTTATATAACATCTTGTTTCAGATCATATATAAATCTGAAAAATAGGAGGAAGGGATTTCACCAAGCCTAGTCTTGGACTGTGGAGTTTTTCCAGGTTTGGTTCTTCCAGAGTGCAGGCATGCTATATAGCTGTCAAATGTTCTGTTTTTAGTTTGTTGTTCAAACACAAAATTATTTAAAGCACACATGGCATCCTATGAGACAAATCAATTTTTCCTCCAGCATGATATCAGTGATCAGCTAATTAGAAATTCCATTTTTAAATGTTAAACCTTAGAATATAGACTATTTCAGTGTGTTTTAAAAGGCTGTATTTACCACCAAATAGAAACCTGATATTCTGGAGAAATACTCACTATCCATCTCTGTTTACTCTTTGGCACAGCCGACTTTGCATATGGGTGGGCCCTGTGAGTCAGCCAAATCTGAAATTTGATAAAACTCTTACCTCCTGTTTTCACACCGGAACTGACACAGTCGGTGACTATACGTATCATTAAAAACACATGTACTCAACACAGTCATTACCTCTTGTTATTGATTTTTATCAACCAATGACAAGCAACATGGTTATTTACCATAGAAAGCTAACAGTTTCTTCTTCATTCTTTTATTACTGTCACGACTCTCAGGGGTTGCTTTCCAATCACATTTGACTCCCTTTCCTCACGAGTGGTATGGAAATGGGGCGATTGGATTTGGAAAAAAAAAAAAAAACAGTTTTGTAAAACAGCAGTTAATTCTTCCTGCTTAACTTGAACATTCATACATATTAGTTTTCCAAGTAAATAAGTAAAATGCCTCGTTAAACTTCCTTTCTGCCAAAAACGTACTACCATCTGTGTTCTACATGGCAGCATTTTCTTATTTAATACATATGTCCCCCCTTTTTGGGGGGCATGTTAAGACTTTTAATATGACATGAAACAGAAATAAAATAGTGAAAACACATTGTGTTTAAACATGGATGCAAAATTCAGGTTTGTGACGTACAAAGAATTTGGGATTTCATGTGGTATCCAGAATTTTATGGAGTCCTTAATGTCAGAAAAAAGTTTAATTGTAACATTTATACAGTTTGGAGTTTGGGAGAGTTGTTTTATAATCTCAAAGATAAAGACCTAGTGTTTAAAATAGGTTGAATTGTTTTTTTAATTCACATTTATTTATTATTTGCCCAGGGGTACAGGTCTGTGAATCATCAGGCTTACACCTTTCACAGCATTCACCAAAGCACAAACCCTCCCCAATGTCCATAACCCATCCACCCTATCCCTACCCTCCCACCCCCCAGTAACCCTCAGTTTGTTTCGTGAGATTAAGAGTCTCTTATGGTTTGTCTCCTTCCTGATCCCGTCTTGTTTCACAAAATAGGTTGAATTTGAGGGGTAGTTGGCTCAGTTGATAAAACACGCAACCCTTGATCTTGGGGTGGTGAGTTCAAGCCCCACGCTGGGTGTAGAGCTTACTTAAAAAAAAAAAAAAGTCGTTTTAATAAATAAATAAAAAATAAACAAACAAACA
This sequence comes from Ailurus styani, assembly GCA_002007465.1. Classification (NCBI taxonomy): domain Eukaryota; kingdom Metazoa; phylum Chordata; class Mammalia; order Carnivora; family Ailuridae; genus Ailurus; species Ailurus styani. The sequence continues at coordinate 1,749,996 of LNAC01000143.1, read as the reverse complement.
AATAAATAAATAACATAAAGTGGGTTGAATGTCATCAAATAGTCTGGAAATCCCAGCTAGGAAAGGTATGCCGTGTGAAGCAGTGCGATAGAACTCAGTTATGGCCTGAATGTTAAGATGTCCACATTCTGGTCCCAATGCTTCACTAACTGTACAGCGTCAGACCAATCATTCAAGTTCTCAGTGTCTCTGTTTTCTTACCTGTAAAAGGAGGAGTTTGTGTTAGATAAATAATGATCACCTATAAATCCATCACCCAGATACAACCACTGCTAATATTTTTAGTTGACAGTAGTACCTTCCAATCTTTTAAATATTGTCACCAGCATCATCGCAATGTCATTACAAATGCTTTGTCCACTTTATTTGAAATGAACACCTAAGTTACTGCCTTACAGATATGCCATTATTTATTTAACCATTCTCTATTGTTGGTCATTTAGATTATCTACAAATATATTTCAGTATTCCTGTAGAAACCCACAAGTAGTCTCTTACTTCAAGTGAGGGAACAGAATTTACAGAAGGTGGCAAACATTGGCTCTTTGTAACTGCAAATATTGATCATCTGGTTCATGACTGGCCCAATGCCTCTCTTTCCAGTTACAGGTTGGTAAGCATTGTCTTTATTTGTGATAGGCAAATAACCTGATGTAGTTTGTGTCTTTTGTCCATCTGAAGCAAGATTATCTAAACTCCAAGGGCTGGTAGCCAGACACATACTCCCAATGCCTATTAATGGCACATTTTTTTAGCTTTTCTACCTCATCTTATCATTTTTCTTCAAAATTGATGATAATATTCCAATTTTTTCCTGCTTAGCATTCTTTGTGTCTACCAAATGTTTTTTGTGTGTGTTTTATTCCTCCAAATAAATAATGTTAATATGCATTGGTTATTTAAGAGTATCATCGTCCCGGGGCACCTGGGTGGCTCAGTGGTTGGGTGTCTGCCTTTGGCTTAGGTCATGATCCTGGGGTCGTGGGATTGAGCCCCACATTAGGCTCCCTGCTCGGTGGGAAGCCTGCTTCTCCCTCTTCCACTTCCCCTGCTTGTGTTCCCTGTCTCACTGTCTCTCTCTCTGTCAAATAAATAAGTAAATAATGAATAAAATATAAGAGTATCATCGTCCTGACTCTGACATCAAAATCATTTGTGAACTCAAGGAATTTGCCATCAACACAAAGTACCCTAATATGCACAATACCTGGCATATGCCTGGTAGGTTGCTCTATACATTTTTGTTGAAAGGATAACCAAATCCAAAGGAACTTATCCCTCAAGAAAAACGAGTGACTCCTTCTACTACTGCTAGAGCTACCACTTAATATGTCAGGTTTCCGGATATTGGATATGTGGTTTTTCAGATTATTTTCTAGGGGCAAAGTGAAGAAAGGCCGTTTTAGGTTGATAGCAGTGTCTCTTAATAATTTAGACAAAATATCAGAAATGGGCAGTTGTTGGGGAAAGGGAAGGCAAAATAGGAAGCAAAATGTCATAACTGAAAAATAAACATTCAGACTTTCCCCTTACTCATTAAATTGGACTTAAGTTACCTATGTGACAAGTAAGAATTTAAACCAGAGGTCAGGGTGCCTGGGTGGCTCAGTGGGTTAAAGCCTCTGCTTTTGGCTCAGGTCATGATCTCAGCGTCCTGGAATCGAGGCCCGGCATCGGGCTCCCTGCTCAGCTGGGAGCCTGCCTCCTCCTCTCCCTGTCTCTCTGCCTGTCTCTCTCCCTGCCTCTCTGCCTACTTGTGATCTCTCTCTCTGTGTCAAATAAATAAATAAAATCTTAAAAAAAAAAAAAATAAACCAGAGGTCAGTATTTTGGTGGTGAGGGGTAAATGCAGAAATTTCTGCCAAGGAACTGATGGAAAGGAATCATCCCTCAGTCTTCCTGTCAAGGGTGGTGCAATAACCACTCTGAAAACCAGGCAGAGGAAAGACCACCACATAGGTTTGTGAGATGGACTCTGTGAGGATAAATTTTCTTTTTCAGTTTAATTGTTCTTATTTTCTTTTTAAAGATTTTATTTATTTATTTGACAGAGAGAGATCACAAGTAGGCAGAGAGGCAGGCAGAGAGAGAGGGGGAAGCAGGCTCTCCGCGGAGCAGAGAGCCTGATGTGGGGCTCAATCCCAGGACCCTGAGATCATGACCTGAGTCAAAGGCAGAGGCCCAACCTACTGAGCCACCCAGGCGCCCCCAGTTTAATTGTTCTTACCTGACATGAAACATTTTTCTTCCCCGTTGGGATATATGCACCAGCTAGTAAGCGATAGTCATTAGAAACAGCCTTTGAAGAAAACAGCTACCACAAAAAAAACTAAAGAAAAGAAATGAACTTTTTTCTCTTAAGCTGAGCTAGCGCCAACCTAAATACTTTGGGACCCTTCAAAGAGAGAAAATGCTTATTTTTTTGGCTAAAAAAAACCCCAAGTCACTTCTCTTATAATCTTTTTTCTTTCATTTTCTTACTGTCATTCTCATCCTTGTGTCTGCTTTTTCAATCTTCCAAATCTAAACTCTGTTTAGTTCAGTGGAGTTCATCCAACTAAAATTACTAAAATCTGTGGGGTCGACTGGAAGGAAATATACTACAGAGTTTTAGAGTGGTTACCGCTATATAGGAATCATGGATATTTCTTATTTTCTGTCTGTGTTTTGAAAAGATTATTGAGGAGAAAGCAGAAAATTGGGAATTCCAGCCATGGCGGCAGCACTTGCTTCTGTGTGACCTTGGGCAAGTCAGCCTCTCTGTGCCTCAATTTCCTTATAGAGAAATTAAAGGAGGCCACCAAGGTGATCTCTGTCTACTTTCAATTTTAACATTCTGTGGGTTTAGCTGAAAAGAACGTTTAGCTTGATACAGCTTTTATGGAGTGCAATTGGACAGTGTGCCTCAAAATTGCAAATGCTTCTAACTGCTGACCCAGTGATCTCTTTTCTGGAAATTCCTCCTGTGTATATACTTACACAGATGCAAAATGAGTTATGTATGGTTATTCATTACAGAATAGCTTGTGCGAACTGAAGATTGGAAACAAGCCAAATGTTCACCAGCACCCTAAAGTTTAGTAAATTGACATGTACAATGGTATATAGTAGGGAGCTAGAAACACCTTTAAACATACGCTCAGTTTTTTGGAACTATTGTGTCAGGGACATTGGCACTCTAGGTACTCTGTGACTACTTCAAGTCAAATTTCATAACGAAACCAAAGAAAAGCAAACTACAACATTTAAACAATTAGGCAGGACAGTCCGGATTTCAGGAACCTGAGGAAAGTCTGTAAGAAAACTCCTTTAACCAAATACTGTCCTCTGATTGAAGCCACGAAAAACCAAAATTGAAAGGAAGGCAAAGCCAAATTTGCAGCTGGTTCCCTTTGCCAAGAATGATCCACTAGGGCACCGCCTATTTGGAGGGTGCGGCCATCCGAATGGGGGCTGCCTCTGCAGAGCTGAATTGGCGAGGTTGAGGGTATCAACAGTTCCACATTACCTCCCTCCTTTGAGCGCATCATCTGGGTTACTGAGGTCCCCTAGCGGCTGCCAGAGGAGGCCCAAACTGTCCAAGCTTGATGGTAAATGCAGAGACCACAGAGGAGGCTGGGAAACAACGCTATCCTTAATCCATCAGGCTCACGACCTTCTCCCCCAACCCCCCATTATGGGTAGGAAGCTCTTGCGATAAGTGGATTATGAAGAAATAGGGGTCTGAATTCGGAGATGATAGTGAGAACGTAAAGGAAAAAATAAATCTCGAAGTCCTTTCAAACTTTTGTAAACGAGGCCCAATTTTCTTTAGATGCCACTTTTTTTTAACTGAAGAAAAAGGGGGATTTTTAAAATAATTGGGAGCAGTCATTTTGGACAAGATATTTAAAACCCTGTCAATCTTCCATCCTAAGTGATCCCATCCTTATGAAAGGAAATGCTTCCATATTCTTCCTAAAAAACCAAACCAAAACAAAAAACTGTTTCTTGAAAACTGCTTCTTTAGGACCATTGTCTTCCTACCTTTGGCCCCACTGATCTCGACAGGACCTGGAGCCCAGATGGAAAAAGGTGGGGTGGGGTGGCGTGGTTGAGGGGTTTACTGATACTCCCGGCAAACAGTTTAAAGGAACCTGGGGGTGCAGCAGGGATGAGCCCCAAGGCTTTCGTCTCTCCCTCTGTGCGCCTTTACTTCTCGAGCACTTCCATCCTCAACAGCAAGGAGATAACAAGCATATAGAAGAACTGTATTAGGGGTAAGTAAGAAAGTGACAAGGTTCTTGTACACGCTCTTCTCTGAGCCCTTCCCCGCCGCCCCTGGACTATTAGAGTCTGAGGTTCCCGCCCAGGGGAAGATGTTCCCACAGAGGGCATGAGGTCTATGATGCTTTCGAGTCCGTGTGTGCGTGTGAAATAGGACTGTCTTCGGCCCGTGCTGAGTCCCTTTCCCTCATTTCTAGCCTTTCAGATCAAGAATGCAGTGAACCCTGCGGGCGGCTGCCGGGCTGGACGCCTGGTCCCGGGCGCGAGGGAACCTCAGAGGCTCAGCTTGGGTCTGCGGACAGGTGGGTTCCGGGCGCGGGGGCGGTGGGGAGGGCGCCTGCCGCGCGGACTCCACCGCCAGGACCCAGGTGCCGGGGGGCCTGTGTAGCCCGCGTGGGGGCTGGAGAACTTGACAGATCGCAGGGAAAGAAAACAAAAAATAAACACAAAACCCAGCGACTTCCCCACGTTTCTCTGCAAAAAAATCGTGGGTGGAGCCGAGAAGGGGGCGATTGAGTAGAATTCCGCGAGGCCGCCTCCGCCCGCCCACCCAGTGCCTGCCGAGCGAGGAGCGTTCCCTCGGCCCCCGTCCCGCCCCACTTTGGGCCCCGAGCGGAGGTCGAGGCGAAGCAAGAAGACTCGTTCCACTCGAGCTTCCCGAGTACTCGGCTTTGCTCCTCAGTAGTAAACAAAGTGTCGCCGCCGCCTCCACGCTGGTTTGCCTCCTAGCAATCAAAACACTGAGAGGGCGAGAGACTCACAGAAACACTTGAGAATTACCAGAAAATAATAACAGAGATCCAAAAAAAAAAAAAGAGAGAGAGAGAGAGAGAGTGTGAAAGAGAAAAACACCCCACTACCCCCCACCAAACCACTGCCGCCTCCCGGTGGAAAACCGGCCCCCGCCCAGGCGGGCGACCACTGGCTGCCT
>LNAC01000143.1:1724720-1743880 GCA_002007465.1 Ailurus styani | reverse complement strand
AGCCTCCGCCGCCCGGGCCGCTGTCTCAGCACCCGCCGGTGCCCCCGGCCGCCGCCGGGCCGCTCGCGGGGCAGCCGCGAAAGAGCAGCTCGTCCCGCCGCAACGCGTGGGGCAACCTGTCCTACGCCGACCTCATCACCAAGGCCATCGAGAGCTCAGCCGAGAAACGGCTCACGCTGTCGCAGATCTACGAGTGGATGGTCAAGAGCGTGCCCTACTTCAAGGATAAGGGTGACAGCAACAGCTCGGCGGGCTGGAAGGTGAGTGGTCTCGGGGCGCACGGTCGGACAGGGAGGGGGCCGTGGGGACCCTTGCCTCCAACCGAGGTCGTGGTGGGGCAGATGAGGGGGCGACTGTGGAAGTTGGCTTGCCCCGAAAGTGCAGGGCATGCGGGCGGCGCGTACAGAGCGCGCGCGAGAAGTGGCAGATGCGAGCGGTGGGCTTGCCGGGGACCTGTCGGGGGACAGCAATAAGTGTGTGTGAGCGCGCTCAAGTGAGACTTCGGGCGGGACGGGGAGGGGGGCTCACTTGGGAATTGGGGAGTGAAAAGAGTACGACAAGAAGTGAATATCAGAGCGGGCAAAAAAGTTCGTCCGTGAAAGGAGGAAGGGGTTTCCTAGGGACTACTCCCCCACGACCGGCGGGGACTCCTGCCACTGCCCCTTTTCCTCCAGGATCTTGGCGGGTGAGGGCGGCTCCTCTCGGTCTCCGCGATGCGCGTCCCACCAGCTTCGGGCTCCGCCGCAGAGCAGTTTCCGCCGCGCTGGGCGGAGGAGGGCGCGGCGAGGCTCTTCAGGGCCCCGCCGCCCGAGGACGGAGCTGTAGCGTAGGTGGAGGGGACAGACAGGTCGCCAGCCGGCCCCTGGGGGCAGGCAGCGGAGTTTTGGGAGGCCGGTGTGCATTTTGCTTTGTTTTGGTTTTCTCCGAAGTGTTCTGGAGTGCAGGGGGCCGGGCGCGCCGAGCCCGAGGTAGTGCCGCCGACACGTGCGAAGAGGCGGCCACCGCCTGCGGAGCGCGGGCGCTGGGCCGCACGGGGCGAGCTAAAGTTCAAGTGTGACCCTCGGCGGAGGCGGGGGCGGGAGCGGGAGCTGCGACGGCGAGGGAGGGGCCGCAGGCGTAGGAAGAGAGCTCCTTTAAAGGGCCAGCGCGCCCAGGCGGTGCGCAGCTCCCGGCCCGGCCGCGGGGCTGCGAGGCCAGTACTTCTCTACGCAAGGAAATGCCCCCAAACTTGGCCTCGCCCGTGGTCCGAGGCCTTTAATTAGGCGTGGAGAGGCTGCTCTGGGTGACGAGAGTTGGAGATGTGTGTACCTTCTCTCTCGCTTTGCCACCTCAGTGTTACCGAGCGTGCAAGTACAGATGCGAGGGACAAGGCAGGGGTCTTTGTGACAAGTGTTTTGGGGGCGTGGGGGTGGAGGTGCGCATCAAAGGGCCGTGTGGGGACGTCCTGCTTCGATGGAGGACTGTAGATGACGCGCCTCTGGTCCTTTTTGTTTTTCAGAGAGAGGAGACTCGGAGGGACTCAGGGCGGGGGCAGGTACTTCCCTACATGGAGGTCGAAGAGACCCGGGGGCTCTCAGGACAGTCTGTGGGCAGGCTTACCGGGGGTCCGTTCGCCGTGTGCTCTTGTGAAGCTGACAGTTTCTCACTGTCACAGGTGGACGGATCGATACGAAAGTTCAGTTGAGAACTTCTTCCTCATCCCTTATCCTGACTGTATAGCATAATAAAGATTGATCTTTGCTGCGCAGTTGGTTACACCACGGCTGTTTAAATACGCTGTCATGTTTGTGGTTAATGTGTGTCAAAAAGGGTTAAGTTACTCATATCTTATTGAAGTTCCTGGAGAAGGAGCCAGGATTTTATTTTTTCCAAAGTGTGTTTTAGAGTAAAGGTATCACTTACAATCTCATTACTAGGCATTACGTGCAGTTTTACCAAGTGTTTCAAAAAGCCTGGTATGTATTCTTTTAAGTCACAAAATCCAAATCCAATTTTACTTAACATTTGAATTTAAGTACTTGACATGTTCATCTGTTATCCCTGCTTGAGCTATTTATTATAAAGCGTTTGCCAGTAAAAAAAAATTTTTTTTGGACATTCAAAGTACGATGCTGCGTACTTACACCATTTATGTCATTGGAAATGGATACCATCTACTTCAGTTTGCTGGAGTGTTTTTCTTCAAAGATGGAGAAGGGCAGTGTTTGGGGATTATATTTAGTTTTGCCTCTCATATGGCCTTAAATCAGAATATTCCTAAACTAGCATAACCTAGACTTTTAAGATTTAGTGCTTTTAGATAAGGCCAAATCAAACCCTCAACCTTTTTTATTAGGTTCTTTCTTGTTCTATTTTTTTTTCCCAAATGCAATTATAATTTTTTCTTTAAAAATATACTTATCGGGGCACCCGGGTGGCTCAGTCGTTGACTGCCTTAGGATCAGGTCATCCATGGTCCTGGGATCAAGCCCTGCATTGGGCTCCCTGCTCAGGGAGAAAGCCTGCTTCTCCCTCTCCCACTCCTGTTTGTGTTCCCTCTCTCACTCTCTCTCTGTCTCTCTCTGTGTGTCAAATAAAGAGATAAAATCTTTTAAAAAATAAATAAAAAAATACTTCTCATAGCTAGAAGATTCATTAAGTGATAGTAATAGTTAATATCTGTTCATAATTGGAGGCCCAGTGGCAGCTCCCAGTGGAAACCAAGTGGGGCTTTGGGAGGGAGCAGGCAGTCGTTCTCAAGTGAGTAAATGTTTCAGGTGTAATGAGAGTCCGTTGGTGCAAGTCAGATTACAGCAAGTGCATTTTCACTTTGAGTAAAAGGATATTTTAAGAAGAAAAGAAACAACCTTAAGTATTTTAACTCATAACTAATCTTCTGGTTAGAGTTTTCATAAAAATGAGTTACTTGTTAAAACCAAGTTTCTCAGATTTGAAAGACTCTTCTGTTTTAAAGATTCATAAAAGTAATTTTACTATGACTTTTAGCTTAAAAAAAATTTAGCTTAAAAAAAAAAGATTCATAAAAGTCATTTTACTATGACTTTTAGCTTAAAAAAAAATTGAATTCTAAAATGCAAATCAACCAAAACCTAACTTTTAGAACTGAGGAGAGGCTGCTTTGGAACTAAATACTTCCTGTGATTTACTACTGGGAATTAGACTGAATCTTTAATTAAATAGTTTCTTGTGCTTTAACATCCTGGGGGCTGCCAGAGAATTTGAAAGTCATTTGCATAGGACAGAATAGTTGAAAAGCTGATAAAGAGTTCATAGACTTCTAGTTTCTTAGATACTGGTTATATTGGGCGCCTGGGTGGCTCAGTGGGTTAAAGCCTCTGCCTTCGGCTCAGGTCATGATCTCAGGGTCCTGGGATCGAGGCCTGCGTTGGTCTCTCTGCTCAGCGGGGAGCCTGCTTCCTCCTCTCTGCCTGCCTCTCTGCCTACTTGTGATCTCTCTGTCAAATAAATAAATAAAATCTTTTAAAAAAAAAGATGCTGGTTATATTTACGGGATGTGCATTTTGTGTTTGTAGGGATGGTACCTTACATCTGTTTTACACTTGTTTTGACATTGGCCATAACCGTCATAAGGTTACACTCAAAGTGGAAGCTAAGACTTTTGGAAAACCCGGGATCTTTTAAACCATGTACAGTATTTATAAATACTCAAAGTTCATTTCCATGACCTGTCTCCTCACCACCCCCCCACTTCCCATCCATAGAAAGCTTTCTAGAGCTTGGAAAGTAGTACTGTGAGCTCTGGTTCTGTGTGTTTCCACTACCCTCCCCTCCCTTTGATGGCAGTTCTAAGTTGACTCTTGTTTTTTGTTTTGACGTTATTTGGAACACCTGGGTTAAAAGAATGCTTCAACAATAAGACTTGATACTTCTTAAAGAAAATTTTAAGTTGTTTTATGTATCTCAGATATTTATTTTGGAATTATGTTGCTTTTAATTTGGCCTATGAACTGACAGTACTTTTTAAAAGATTTTTTATTTTAAAATACATATTTTGCAGGTGAGTGATTTAAATCCCACAGAGTCCTTGGCACAGGGAGTGACAGATGTTTTCTTGCTGCATACTCATATTTGACTTTAAGAATGGCCTCTTGGTGAGGCTACTTTTAGTTTGTTACTGAAATTACCTTAAAGAAAACCTTGTTTTCAGTGGAGTAAAAATTTCCATATATGTATTTGGGGAAGGGAGCATGAGGTAAGAGAATTAAAAATGAGTAGGGGAATTATGCAGCAAAATTGATAAGCATATTTGCTGAAGACTAAAAAAGGTATGTGGGACTAATGCGACAAGTTCTTATGGCTGGTTTTTTTTTTTTCAGGAATTCCAAAATCGGTGTTGGTGTCAAGTATGAATCATTTAATTGATGATTATAAGAGTTTTATTTTTATTTTACCTGTGTTTTTGTGGCAGGTCCTTGGGAGAGATGTGGCCAGAGGAGTGACTTCTATTTTTTTTTTTCCAGATTTTATTTTCTTAGAGTGGCAAATATTTGAATACTGGAAAGAAGACATTTTTAATTCTCATGTAAACTTTAAAAAAAAGGTTAAAGTACATTGAGCCCCCCCCCCCAATTACTTAAAAGGCTTTCACTTTGGTAATGGACACAAATATGGCTAGATAGCCTACACTGCACAGGGACTCTTTTAAGGGGACACATAAAGTGGGGAGGTGGGGAAAGAATACTCAGTGGTGAGTTAGAATCCCTGATAGGTTGAAAATGTTTTGCCTGTTTTTGTGGCTCTCCATCCAAGCTCCCTAAACTACAATTCTGTATGATTTTCTAAGACAGCAGCTGTCTGTATTTGCCTGGAATTTCTTTGGAGAGCCTGAATTATTTGCATTTTTCTAGAACACTCTGCCCTTGGAAACTACCCAGTACCCTGGCATCATGGGAATTTAATCGGCTGTTTTTTTTTTTTACCCCTGCTTGTGCCGTAACTTTGGGGCTTCCTGGAATCCTTTTGGAGAAGCAGTATAAACCCAATTGGTGATTGGAGAGAGCAAAGGAGTGTTTAGTTGTAGAGAGCATTGGAACACTGAGTGAGCAGAGTCTAGCCCTACTTCTTTAAACATTTGCCTTGGCCTTCATAATAACAACTTGTAGAGACTTGCCCTTGCCCCAACCCTCTGGGACCTCCCTTGGGTCAGATAACTACATTTTCTTAGTGCGTACAAGATTCTGAAGTTAGTATGGGCTCCTCCTCAGTTGTCAAACAGAGAGGATCGGATGAACTTGAGAAAGTGTATATTTGGGGCGCCTGGGTGGCTCAGTTGGTTAAGCGCCTGCCTTCAGCTCCGGGCATAATCCCAGAGTCCTGGGGTCTAGCATATGGCTCCCCACTCAGTGGGAAGCCTGCTTCTCCCTCTCCCACTTCCCTTGCCTGCTTCTTCCTCTCCCCCTGATTGTGTTCCCTCTCTCGCTGTCTCTCTGTCAAATAATAATAAAATCTTAAAAAAAAAAAAGTGTGTATTTTGGTTTCTAAGGGGTGAGGGCTTGTGTTGCAGTGGTTATGCTGTATATTAATGTACTATAAAGTCTGGAATAATTCAGCCTTTTTGCTAATTCGTGTTAAGGACTAACAGAACTCATGTTAGAGGCACAGAAAATTTTTTTTCTAAGATTTTATTTATTTATTTGACAGACATAGCAAGAGAGGGAACACAAGCAGGGGGAGTGGGAGAAGCAGGCTTCTCTCGGAGTAGGGAGCCCCATGTGGGACTTGATCCCAGGACCCTGGGATCGTGATCTGAGTTGAAGGCAGACGCTTTATGACTGAGTCACCCAGGCACCCCAGTGGCACAGAAATTCTTTGCAGAGAATTATTGCTTGTTATCTGTGGTCTTCTATGGAACATATGAAATGTGAAAATGGATTTTTATACATTAGTGATTTCACACGGTTCAGTTTTTTTAAAAAATCACCCACCCCATTGGAATAAAGCAGCCCACTTTATTCCACTCAGTCTACCTGTGTTTTGTAAACTTGTGGGGTAAGCACTGCAAATACTCAGGCTTGGTTCGAATTATTATTGCAACATGGAAGGCTTTTTTGGGGATGCTTTCCTTTTTTTCTCCCCCCCTTTATCTTTTTTATCCATCTTCATAAGCTATTAAAATAAAAGCAAACTAATTTTGATATTATGCCACATAAGATTAGAAAGCTAAATTTGCAGTCCCTTTCTAGTTTATTATGTAGTATATTTTCATCTTAATGCATTACTTTAAATAAGCACAGAAAGTCAGTGTGTCCTTTATTTCAGACTGTATTTATTACAGAAAAAAAGGTGAGATGGAGCTGTGTGATAAGCTTCTGTAGCCCCCAGTTTTTGGTTTCTGATGATTGCTGAAGCTTGCCATCTTTATGGTCAGAAGTCACTAAGGCTGACAGGAGTGTCTGAGTCTTCCCTTTTTACAGTTTTCCGTTGACCACCCTGTCCATTCTGACTGGGGACTCAGTTACATTGGATAATGCTGATACCCGCCCCCTCTTCCTTTCAATCTGGCTTCTTCTCCAGTTGGTTCACTTACCATTTTTTCTCCTATGCTTAAACCTAAAGATACCTCAGGACAAGTTGTGGACTTTTTCTCTGTTTTTTTCCTAGATAATTTACCCCCTGTATTGTCCTGGTCTTCAATTACTTAAAGGCTATAAATGTCCCACTTTAACCTCAAATTGAACACATCTATTTTTTTTTTAAAGATTTTATTTATTTATTTGAAACACAGAGAGAGATCACAAGTAGGCAGAGAGGAAGGCAGAGAGAGAGAGAAGAGGAAGCAGGCTCCCTGCCGAGCAGGGAGCCCGATGCGGGCCTCGATCCCAGGACCCTGAGATCATGACCTGAGCCGAAGGCAGAGGCTTTAACCCACTGAGCCACCCAGGCGCCCTCAAATTGAACACATCTAAACCCAAGCATGCTATATTTCCTCTTACCCTGAGATGAGGTTCCCATCTTGAGTTCCCTGATTTGGTTAGTGGTCTAGTCAGTTAACCCTTTCCCTGGTTTTCAGACTTGGATGTCCTCTTCAGCACACTCTTCTCATGCTGTGTAGTGCCCCGCTGTCTCTTAGCTCTTCTTTCTCAGTCTTTTGAGACATTGACTTACCCCTACCTGTTCTAGGTTAGATCTCTTATTTAAGTTCTAGACCATCCTGTCCCCAGGACTTGGATCATCTTGTGCCTTTACTGGAAGTTTTGAAAATTTTGCTTAGTATGCAAAGCTCGTGTCTATTCCACCAATTTCCAGTCTTGGTTCCTGCCTGAAGGCATTTTTACCTTCTCTTAGTGAATGCCTGGTGATCTCTTAATTTCATGCTGCTGTGTATTATAACTTTAATGCCTGCAGTTATATTGTAAATACATGGTTGGGGAAAAAGTTTTTCTTGAGCTATGGATCTTTATATTTTAGCCTTCTGTGTGTTCATGATGTGATAATGTTTATATTACTACAACTATAAAGATCTGTGATTATTTTCTGGAGATGGTCAAAGTATTTTTATTTTTTCTCCATTTGTTGAATGATTATTGGATAATCGATGTAATGAATGATTACAGGATGTTGTATTAGATGTATCTGATTGATAGAAAAATGATTCAAACATGGATTCTGTAGGGAGATGAGGTATGACAAGTAAATAGCTATATAGTACATGGTAGAAAGGGGTATGTGAAAAAAAAAAAGAGAAAGGGGTATGTGCCTTCAAGAAAAATAGAGTTCTGTGTTGGCTATTGAGATGGACCTTGAAAATGGGATGTTAGTCTCCCAAGATTTCATTATAAAATCTTCAAATGTTTAGCATAGTTGAAAGAATTCTGCATTGAACACCTGTACACCGGCCATCTAGTTTCTACTACTGACATTTTATTGTTCTTGCTTCATTGTGTATCTATCGTCGGCACATCCATTATTCTATTCATCAGATTATTATTACCTTTTTAAAGATTCCATTTATTTATATGAGAGAGAGAGCACAAGCAGAGGGAGAAGCAGGCTCCCCACTGAGTGGGGAGCCAGGCGTGGGGCTCAGTCCCAGGTCTCTGGGATCATGACCTGAGCTGAAGGCAGACACTTAACCCACTGAGCTATCCAGATGCCCCCCATCAAATTATTTTTTATTTTTTTAGATTAGTTTATAGATTGACTTTCTGAATGATGGTTTGGCGTTCATAAAGGCTTGGCAATAGGAGAAGCATCAGTTTCTCTGAGTGATATATGAAACCTAGGAAGTTTGAAAAGTATAGAAATATAGTTTGAAATTGGACTTTGTGTATATTATGAAAATAATACTGTTATAGATGAAATTTTTCTATGAAATAATTTTTTTTGTAAAATAAATTATGAAAATACAGTCACATTTTTAGTTTTTAAGATTCACAATTACTTAGAGATGCTCATATAAATATAGAAACCCATGGGATGCAAATAAAGCCAATATACTACATTTGGCTTAAAATTCATATACAGAATTTGGTAATGGAACATATTATATAATGACCTAATATGAATAGTAGTCATGGGGCGCCTGGGTGGTTCAGTCAGTTGTGTGTCCAGGTCTTGAAACCTACTCTTGGTTTCAGCTGGGGTCATGATCTGAGGAGTGATCTTAGGTTTTCGGGATGGCGTCTGGTTCTGTGCTCAGCACAGAGTCTGTCTGGGATTCTCTTCTCCTTCTGTACCCCTTCCCTATGCCCCTGACTAAAAAAATAAGTATTTGAATAGTAGGCATTTACATAATATTTAGCTTTTTGCTTGGGCTGTTCTTTAAAACTAATCTTTAGTGGGGGTGCCTGGCTGGCTCAGTCTGGTGGAGTATGTAATTCTTGATCTCATAGTGGTGAATTTGAGCCCCACCTTGGGGGTAGAGTTTATTTAAAATAAAAACAAAAACCTAAGCTTCATACTTTTGTGTCCTGGGAGCAGAGTGATTTAAACAAAGCTCATTGTTGTTGGGGTTTTTTTCTTTTTTTAAAAAACATCTTATTTACTTATTAGAAAGAGTGAGAGAGAGAACAGGAGCAGTGGCAAAGGGAGAGGGAGAAGCAGACTCCCTTGCTGAGCGGGGACTTGATCACAGGCCCTGGGATCATGACCCGAGCCGTAGGCAGATGCACAGCCGATTGAGCTACCCAGGCGCACCCCCCCTTTTTGAGAAAGATTTTATTCATTTAAGAGCGAGGATGAGTTGGGGGGGAAGGGGCATAGAGAGAGAGAGAGAGAAGTAGACACCCCCCCCAACCCCCCATCCTGCTTTGAGCAGGAAGCCCAGCATGGGCCCTGGGCCTCACCTTGCCCTGATCCAGGACCCAGAGATTACGACCTGAGCTGAAGGCAGATGCCCAACTGAGCCATCCAGGCACCCCAAAAAGCTCATTGTTAAATGTAATTTTTGGTTTTTTTGGAAAAAACGAGAAATACTAAAGCTGGAGTTAGCAATCTCAAAATATACTTAGGGCAGTTGTGAGGGAAAGTTATATTGGCTTCAAAAGATGCTTTAAAATTTACATCAGTTCTGGTATTGCATTAGCTAAATACTAGGCATTTTTTTTTAAAGATTTTATTTATTTATTTCACAGAGGGAGAGAGATCACAAGGAGGCAGAGAGGCAGGCAGAGAGAGAGGGGGAAGCAGGCTCCCCGCTGAGCAGGGAGCCCGACGCGGGCGTCCATCCCAGGACCCTGAGATCATGACCTGAGCCGAAAGCAGAGGCTTTAACCCACTGAGTCACCCAGGCACCCAATACTAGACATTTTTGATAGCTTTCTCGTTTTAGTAAGTCTTTATCTTCTGACCCTAGTGTAGGAATGAAGTTTATAATGAGATACTAAAGTGGATGCAAAGGGAGTTAAATTTCGATATGCTAAACCTAAAAGTGATACCAGGCAGACATGGAACTGAATGCATCCCAAATACTTGAGTGAGTGAACCTGGCTAGCTCATGAAGAATTTAAAGACCTATGCAGTATAAAATGTATTCGGGTATAGCAAAAGGCACAAAATCACATCTCTCTCTTTTTTTTTAAGGTTTTATTTATTCGACAGAGAGAGACATAGTGAGAGAGGGAACACAAGCAGAGGGAGTGGGAGAGGGAGAAGCAGGCTTCCTGAGGAGCAGAAAGCCTGATGCAGGGCTCGATCCCAGGACCCTGGGATCATGACCTTAGCCGAAGCCAGACACCTAATGACTGAGCCACCCAGGCACCCCCAAATCACAGCTATTATAACTTATTAGCCATGTTAGAAATAACAAGTGTTGGAGAAGTGTGGAAAGCTATTTTAGTAGTATATGCATACCTGTAGTAGCAGACAGCATATCATTTAAAAGGTGCCTTGCTTTGAGGGACAGGGAAGCAAAAACATAAGGAACTCACTACTATGAGGTTTTATTAAATGTGTAAGTTACCTTCTACGTGGACAAAATAGCTTTCATAGCACTCCGGGATAACACACTTGTGAGATCAAGTGAGTTTCAGAATTGCAGCTCAGCTTTGGTCTTTTCATTCCGTAAGTAGAGAGAGATGTAAAACATCTTTATCCTTTAACTTGTGTCTATCTTAGTTGTAATCTTGAAGGGGAGCAGTGTGGGGTATTAGCTCCAGGGAGGAGAGGCAGAGTCTTTGTACATCAATGGGAGGGCAGGTCATTTTATTCATGGTAGCTTCTCCCTACTGACATGTAAGTCACAGGAGTTCTTCAATTCTTAGGGATGGGGGATGGCACACCTCTTTTCAGAAGAGAATGCCACCTCTGAAGCCCGTGGTTCCTTGGTCTGCACTGCCCCGCCTGTGACCTGGGATGTGTGTTCTTATCTCCAACAACCCATGCTCCTCTTACACTCTCCTGCTGGCCACATAATGTGGAAGTCCCAAGGCTGCCACCTTTGTGAGTGTTACCTGGTTTCCACATCTCTGTGGATCTTTGAGACCTGAAAAGAGAATCTTTTTCTGCCTTGATTAACTTTTTTTTTTAAAAGATTTTATTTATTTATTTCACAGAGGGAGAGAGATCACAAGTAGGTTGAGAGGCAGGCAGAGAGAGGAGGAAGCAGGCTCCCCGCTGAGCAGAGAACTCAATGCGGGGCTCCATCCCAGGACCCTGAAATCATGACCCAAGCCGAAGGCAGGGGCTTTAACCCCACTGAACCACCCAGGCGCCCTTGATTAACTTTTCCCGCTGAATGATACTGGTCTCAGTTACGGTGTGTCTCTTTGTGTCGCTTATGTTACGAAACTGATCCTGATGTTAAATCCTGTGACCTTAGTGTCTGTGGAGATGCTACTTAACTCCTCTGATTAAAGCAGAGCTGTTATGTGAAAGAGGGTGGGAAGAGAGGTGGCCTGGCTCTCTTTTGTTGGATTAAACACATTTCTTGGATAAACAGATTTTTCTCAATTGCCATTCCTCATGAATCTGGAAAATGGTTCATGGTTTCGTGAATCTCTTCTCTTATTGTACCAGGGATCTGATAAACAGAGTTGAGAAAAAATGTTTTTCTCTTTACAACCGGGATCCTAAAGTTGTTACAGAGCTGCCTTTGCACTGCTGGTGAGAGGCCTCCAATTATTGGTTTGCTGAGTTAACAGTTTGAAAGTAGCTAAAGGAACCTGACTTCAGGAAGGGGAGGGGACCTCAGTGGTTGCATTTTATAACTGCAGTAGAAAAGTCTCCAAGAGTATGATTAACCCTCTCATTCTTATTTGGACTCTAGCCAAGAGAGAGGCCTAATGAAGGAAGGAGGAAGAGGAGAACCAGCTTGGATTATGTGGGCAGATAAAGATCTTTTCAATATCTCTCAAATGGTTATCTGAGGCCTGGAGGCACTTAGCTTTTAGCTTTGCTTCCTCCACTCCTCCCTGCGCACTGCCCCCCGCCCCAACTGGTTTCCTTTTTTTCTTTCTTTTTTTTGGTAGGCTCTCTGCCCACCCTGGGGTTTGTACTCATGAACCCCTGGTTCAAGAGTTGCCTGCTGTACTGACTGAGCCAGCCAGGCGCTCCCAGTTTTCCTTTTTTAATCATGAAAATTAGTGCTTTTCCTCTGCCAGTTTCATGCCCCCAGAAAACCTGCCAAGCAGGTGTCTTGAGAGAAGACCCATCTTGTTGTCCAGGTGAGAAATCCCTGCATACAGAATGGGAGGGTCTTTATCTTTTCAGTGGCGGGGAGGGTTAGCGTGAAAAGGGCTTACCCTACATTCTGAATTTGAAAAGAAACGCGTTTGGATTTCAAATCCAATTTGGAGAGAGAGAAATTATAATGAATTGTAAATATTATGTGTCCTTCAAAGCTTGAAAACAAAATAACCACATATATATTTGGGAATGGTCTATACAAGTAAATATCAAATACCTTAGACAGTTTGGTTGCTTGGAAGCAAGGTCAAAGGAAATGGTTTGCATATGGTTTAGCTAGAGGCTCCTATTTTGGCAGATTCTTGAGGTAGTGACAGTCAAAATGTGGATTTTATTGTACTATTTTGACATGAAAGGAATTTTTTTCCTGTTGTTCTCATATAACCTTAAATGTAGGGTTGCATCAGGATAAATGCATAAGATAGGTACCTTCACTCAGTCTAATTTTGTTTCAGAGATGATGTAGTTTCTTGGATTTGTGACTTGTAATTTGCAGAATCATCAATTTGTCACACCAGTTAAGTTTCAGTGTCAGGTTCAGCCCACCACACTGTGATTTGAATGTAGGAGAAACCCACCTACCTTAGGCAAGTGTTACATCACCTGTCTGCATCTGTGGACCTCTCTGTCTCAGTCTGTGGGACCAGCTCTTAAGGAGGGGAAGAGGGGAACTTGCCAAACTTGTAAATATCAACTAAGGTTGTTTGTGTACTGGGTACCAAGCTGGTTGCATCTCTCTAAATTTGAATGTAAACCTTTTCTCTCTGGATGGGTAGATAATGCATGCCATCATGAAATTTACATACAGTGAATGTGAAAGCTTCCTGTGGACCATCCTGCTTACTTTTATGTAATCTGTGGGACTGAATTGGTCTCTCCTTTCTTTTTAGTGTCCCATTATAATATTTGCATACACCGAATGTGAAAGATTCCTACACCTCTGTTTCTGATGTGTCTTAAATGGTTTAAACCTCATAGAATTCATGAAATAGAATTGATTATATAGGGCGCCTGGGTGGCTCAGTGGGTTAAAGCCGCTGCCTTTGGCTCAGGTCATGATCTCAGCGTCCTGGGATCGAGGCCCGCATCGGGCTCTCTGCTCAGCAGGGAGCCTGCTTCCTCCTCTCTCCTCTCTCTCTGCCTGCCTCTCTGCCTACTTGTAATCTCTCTCTCTGTCAAAATGAATAAATAAAATCTTTAAAAAAAAAAAGAATTGATTATATAGGGCCTAGATTTATGTCTGTTATATATATTTGTATTAACAGGCATGCTTTCAGATTATAGTACTGATTTTTTTTTGGTGTCTTTTTTTAATTAAAATATAATGTATTATTTGCCCCAGGGGTCCAGGTCTGTGAATCATCAGGCTTACACATATCACGGCACTAACCATAGCACATACCCTCCCCAATGTCCATAACCCAGCCACCCTATCCCTGCCCCCCATCCCCCAGCAACCCTCACTCAGTTTGTTTCATGAGATTAAGAGTCTCTTATGGTTTGTCTCCCTCCCAATCCCACCTCGTTTCATTTTTTCCCTCCCTACCCCCCATGGCCACCTCCCCCACCCTGCCTCTCAAATTCCTCATATCAGAGAGATCATATGATAATTGTCTTTCTGTGTATAGCACTAATTTTTTTGGGGGGGATGGTATGTATATAACATTGATTTCAAACAGTATTTGATGGCTTTATATTTTAGAAGAGATCACCAAGTGGTTTTTATTGCTATTTTCTCTTCTGAAGTATTGGGGAAAATTAAAAAATAAATACTAAGAAAAGGTGTTAGGGCTAAAAATTCCTGTAATTAGGTGTGTTTTGATGTGATTTATATCATCTTTTCTGGTTCTGTAATGGGTACTTCCCCAACTGTGCTCACTGTGCTTTGTAGTAGCACTGTAATATATTATCCTAGTATTCCTGGGATGTTTCTTTTTTTTTTTTTTTAAAGATTTTATTTATTTATTTCACAGCGGGAGAGAGATCACAAGGAGGCAGAGAGGCAGGCAGAGAGAGAGGGGGAAGCAGGCTCCCTGCTGAGCAGAGAGCCCGATGCGGGCCTCGATCCTAGGACCCTGAGATCATGACCTGAGATCATGACCTGAGATCATGACCTGAGCCGACAGCAGAGGCTTTAACCCACTGAGCCACCCAGGCGCCCCCTGGGATGTTTCTTGAAGGTGCTTTGTATTTCCTTTAAATGCCATTTTGGTATCTTCAAATAGTTATACAGAGGACATACTAAAAAACAAACAAAAACAGAACCCAAAACACAAGAAAGCAGATTTAGGATTACCAAAATAGAACTTTAGAATCATGGTTGTCACAGCTTTCATAGTTACGCTGCTTACACTTTGGTGTTTAGATGGGTCCCCTGTATTTGAGGGCTATTCCCCGCACCGTCTGTTTCCACTTTTTCAGAGACTGACCTTCTTTATGATCTTTTTAGCCTGTGGAGTCTAACTCAGAAGTAAATATTCTGGAGTCATCTTTTCAGGTTAGTTGGGTTTCAAGCCATTTAGTAAGTAGTTTGAACATTAAAGTTTGGGTCATTGCATTCGTTAGTGTGATCGCTTTATTTTTGCTTTATTTTGAGCTAAAGGTAGAGGATGTGGGAGAGAGATATAGGATAAAAGAGAGAATGTTATATTGATACATATGTAGCTCACATTTACGCTGTTCATTCTGCTCCACAAACTACGGGAGGGTGCATGTTTGCAAGTCAGTTTCAGAATAAATTACCATTGGATTGAATGGCTAATAAATTATATTTCTAAGAAAAAAATTAATATGACTATTGTGCTGTGTGATTCTGTTGAACAATGTAAATGATCTTGGGTTATATCACATGCTGAATGCATTCACAGAAAGACCCTACTTAATTTCTTCTGCGATGAAATTATGGAGACATTTTAATCAGAGACAAGCTGTTGATGGCTATGTTTCTTAGACTAACCATGACTTCCGCCTGCGTTTGTATAAAAGGCAAGAAGAGAAAAAAGGAAAACACATGCAGTCACGGAAGTCAAGAGCTGAGATCATTCTACTTCGACTGACAGCTCAGGGCCGCCAGTTAAGCTCATTCACACTTCCCACCCCCATTTGTGTTTCAAATAACTTTTAAAGAGGATTGGGAGGAAGAAGTAAAGATTCAGAGGCATAAAATGAAAACTTTAAACATCTTAGGTTCTAAGGTACTGCATCAGAGGGATTCCTTTCCTGACAAAATTCTTTTTGTGATCCTTAACTGTGAATATACACCTGGGATTTGAAATGGTGAGCCCCTCCCTTAGTCACATGCCCTGTGAAGCTGAGACTGTTTCGGGGACTCAAATAAAAAAATGACATTGAATTTTATTAAGCAAACTTTGGAGTCTTGTGTCTTGCCTTTTGCACAAAAGCTCATCTCTTCCTGGTGAGGTCAGCCTGCTGCCTCAGGCTATTTTGTTACTCTGGCTTGAAACAAGTTAGCACTTTCCTGCAGACCTTCACAGGGCCGGTCCCATCAGGGGCCCACTGATTGAGCGTAATGACTTGTTAGACCGTATTTATTTTGCAGATGAACTTGGATGTCTGCAGGACAGCACAGGCGTCTAGGTTTAAAAACTTCTGAATTTAATGCCTCTTCCATTCTTCATCAGGTTATAGCTTTTAGATTTATAGTTATTCAGTCTAGCTATAAATATATTGATAGTATTTTTCTTTGGTCAAATATGGGGTATGACCTTTGACATCCTGCCTGGCTGTGCCTGGGAATTTAACATCCTTCAATTTAGATGGAATTCCCTTGCTTTGTTTCCTGTGGTAGTGTGGGGAATACGCATTTTGGCTCTTTCAACCAGAGGTGGAGGAAGACAGGAAAAAAAAATTGAACCACAAAGAGGGTCTTAATTATTTCTGCTGGGTGTGGTTCAAAACTCTTTATAGGAGTCTGAGCCCACAAAATTATTTAGTTCAGAATATTAAGAAAATATAATGACATTTAGTTTTATTTTCTTTGATCTAGGTTTATTTATTTTTTAAAAATTTTATTTATTTATTTGACAGAGAGAGAGATCACAAGTAGGCAGAGAGGCAGACAAAGAGAGAGGAGGAAGCAGGCTCCCTGCTAAGCAGGGAGCCTGATGATGGGGGGCTGGATCCCAGGACCCTGAGATCATGACCTGGGCTGAAGGCAGAGGCTTTAACCCACTGAGCCACCCAGGTGCCCCTGGGTTTAATTTTTTGGCTAGTTAGACATTTTAGGGTTTTTGAACTCTTGTATTTACAGTGGAAAGAAAATCTGTCTTTTTGTGATGCTTTTGTGTCCTAAGTATGCTATCAACAGCAGAGAAAGCTGCAAAAGGGAGCATATCGCTCCTCTCTCCTGAGTAGGAGAGTGTTTTGCTGTTACTAAGTTTACATGTGTGATTGTTTCCTGAACCACCATTAGTCAGAACCACCATCAAAAATTATCCCCTTCAAATTGTCATCAAATTCAGTATCTAAAATTCGATGAGGTAGAGAGAAACGTTGAAGCCAGACTTTTGCAGTATTCCTTTTTTAAGAGTCACAAAAGTCTGCTTTTGCCTTAAAGACTTAAACAGAAAATCATGATCTGACACCCTCCCTCATGATTATGACACCCTCCTTGACCCCCCCTCCTCCCCCCCCCCCATGATTAGGCTTGCTTTTTGTTCATTAATTTTCTCATTGCCCATCTAAGACTGATACCTGGGGTAGATTATTTAAAAATGTGGTATATAGGGAGTTTGTCTGATCTGTTCTCAATTATTCATTAAATGAAGAATGCCACATAGTCTTCTGAGCTTTTGAGGGTATAGATCTAAATGGCTTATATTAAAAGGGTCTTTTTGATCATCTCCTACTTCTCCCCCTCCTTACTTTTTCATTTCCTCTTTGCTTTCTTTCTCATTTTCAGCCCCCTAATTTACTCAATTTGAATAAATTTCTCCAACCTATTAATGTAAATCAGGTGAAACGTTTCTTTCACGGTTATTGCTGGTTACTGGTACATTTTTACTTTGTTACAACAACCTTATTGTATTAATTACTGCCATGGGAAATGGTCCCTAAATTATTAATAGATCTAATCCCATTCACAAGTATTTATAAGTAGAAGATTTAATGTCTGACAGATTGTATGGGACTTATGTTAAAGTGTTTGCATTCTCATTTATTTCCTAGTTCTTGAGTTTGGGCTTGGGTTTTCAAGTTTTTTAAACTTTGTGTAATTAAGGTATGAAGAATCACAGAGACTTTATTTTATTTTTACGTAATCTCTACACCTAATGTGGGGCTCAAACTCCCAACCCCAAGATCAAGAGTGGCATGCTCCACTGATGGAGCCAGCCAGGTGCCCGTAAAGTTTTATTTTGAACAAACTTTATAACTATACGCCTGATACAGAAGCCTCTCCTTGGCCGTTTGCAGATTTTGAGAATCTATTAGTTCCCACTGCTATAAAGTTTATTTCTATATTGAGCCTAGGTGTCTGCCTATAATTCCCCCCTCTCCTGCCCGAGGCTTGCTTCTGGTTCTGGATTTGGGAGCTACCTTGAATTAGCTTAATTTATTTTTGCTTCTGGTACATGAAGCCAATTCCTATACTTATTCTTTTCCCAGCTAGCCATTCCTAACTCTTTAATAAGCCTTTCAGAGGACTTAGATTTCTGTGTGTTGACAAAACACAGAATCCTAAACCTAGTCTTTTGTTGTGAATGGGGAATGACCAGTAACCTACAGAATGGGGTTGCTAGCGCCCTTGTCTGGGGACACCATGCTTCTGGGAGGGTGGCTTGAGCCTGTGCTAGTTTTTGGAAACTGTCACCCTTTGACATAGATGAGCTATAAAAGTCTGTAGGGGCATAGGGGCCTGTACTTCTAACCTGTGTTTGGAGGATGATAGTACGGTGCCTCACTGGAGCAAGTTCCACATTAAGCAAGGCCCATAAAGAGGAGAGTAACTG
This sequence comes from Ailurus styani, assembly GCA_002007465.1. Taxonomy (NCBI): domain Eukaryota; kingdom Metazoa; phylum Chordata; class Mammalia; order Carnivora; family Ailuridae; genus Ailurus; species Ailurus styani. The sequence goes on along the minus strand of LNAC01000143.1, from coordinate 1,725,767 downwards.
AGGGAAACGTAAACTAAATGGAAACAACTCAATGTATTGTAGTCTTTAAGCTAAAAAATTTGTAAGTGTGTGTTTACCTGTCTTGAAAGATACATATTTCTTTGAAGAGTTTTTTATTTAAGCTTTTTTATTTATTTATTTGACAGAGAGAGACACAGGGAGAGAGGGAACACAAGCAGGGGAAGTCCGGAGAGGGAGAAGCAGGCCTCCTGTGGGGTAGGAAGCCAGATGTGGGGCTTGATCCCAGGACCCTGGGTTCATGACCTGAGCCCAAGGCAGATGCTAAATCAACTGAGCCACCCAGGTGCCCTGAAAGATATTTTTGCTAAACTCAGTTTGTACCGGTAAATAAGCAGGGAAGGGAAGGGAACAGCTTTTCTGGCATCAGATAGTCTGGTTGTATAGATGTCAATTTCCATTGAATCTGCACTGTCAAATCCATCCCATTATGTGATGCATAGTTAACCTATATTTGACTTTTAAGAGAGAACCATGCCAAGGTGCAAGATAAGTAATTACAGCCATATTAGTGTTAATTCTGGGTGCATTTTTTTTTTTTAGGATCTTAAAGTAATCTGTATACCCAGTGTGGGGCTTGAACTTACAACCCTGAGATCAAAAGTCACATGCTCTTCTGACAGAGCCAGCCAGGTGCCCCTTTACGTGCATACTGTTATCACTTGTCCTCATTGAGCTAAAAGTATATCTTTCTGCTGTTGTTCAGTGGTGGCTCTAGAGCTCTGTAGCCATAATCTGATTTAGCAGATTTTGCAGCCTTCCTGCCCCATCTGTGTTAAATCTGGAAATTATTAATTTGGAGATGGGTGGTGGTGGCTGACTTCACATTCTGACATGTCTCTGTGTTAGCATAGTCTATACATTAGTAAAAAGAGTTAAAAATCTCAGGATTGTATGGTTTTTGTGCTTTAATGAGGATGAGCAAGAATGCTGTCCCTGTGTTTTGCTTTAATACTTGGCATGTACATGTGTCTGTTGATTACAGAGATTTGACCCTGTCAAATCAGGCTTTTTTTTTTTTTTTTTTTT